>BRXY01000165.1:0-38174 GCA_030267945.1 Triparma strigata
AACCCTAACCCTAACCCTAACCCTAACCCTAACCCTAACCCTAACCCTAACCCTAACCCTAACCCTAAACCTTATCATGTTCGCTCAGATGCCCGTAGAAAACCCTTCGAGAACGAGTAGTAATCCAAACATGCACACGAAAGAGTGTTCGGGACTTCGCCGAAGGATCTCCTCTGTGTGCCCAGATCACCATGTAGATCAAGAATACGACAACGTCACTCAAAATCCGCCTGAAGGGAAGTAACACATTGTGCTGGGTATCTATTTCGAACATACCTTATGCGTTAGTCAAGATAATGATTTTCATAGATTTAGCAAGATTTTTCAGTTCTCTCCATACCAAACAATATTAAAGAACAAAACTCTTACAAATAAAAAGCATCATATCCATGTAATTATAATTTCATGTAGTAGTCGACCTCGAAACTTTCTCCGGCGACCCGACCACCGCAACCGTGTTCCTCCTCGCCGTCCCGTTGATCCTCCTTACTAGCCCCGTGAGTTCCTCATTATACGTCCTGCCTTCATCTAGACTCTTCCTCCTCGATCCTTCACCTCCGTGTACTTCCTCACCCTCGTCGTAACCCATTTCAAAGTCATCGCCTTCTAAATCTAAGTCTAATTCAAGATTATCAGAGGCGTCGACCTCAAGCTCCCTAACCTCCGAGAGTATGAGCTCCGCGAGTTCAATGCTACTATCCTTCTCGCTCATAATCCCCTCATCGTCCTCCTCCCTCCCCTCCTCCCCCTCCCCCTCCTTAATATCATCCAAAGCCCCCGTGCTACTCGACATCCTCCCCCCATTTCTGCTCCTTAATTCAATAACCCTTTCGACGCTCCTACTGAAACGACGTCGGATTTTAGAAGCTCGAGCACGCCAAGGATGTGAGGGATCTACTTCTTCTTCAGTTTCATCCTGTTCAAACAAACCGAACAACAAAAAAGGTTAATAACGTTAGCCGAAAATAAAACAACAACACACACCACCAAACCCTCTTAACTCTCTCTCTCTCTCACCTCAACGAAAACAACAACCCTCTGACTCTTAACCCAAAGATCCTTCCCCACCCTCCTACAAACATGCCACCCCCTCAACAACCTCACCGGCAAAACCAATTTCATATTCCTCAAAAACTGAACGTACTTCGGCGCGTACCTGATTAATCCTTTAACGATCCTCCTGCTTGTGTAGCCTATTTTTGAGGTTCGGCGGGATATTGAGGAGACGATTTTGAAGTGACGGGAACGGAGGACGCGGGTTACTTTTAGGATTCCTTTCGTACGGAAGAAAGATTTTGTTATGAAGCTACGGTTGTTCTGAGGAGAGGGGGGTTTGAGGAGTGAAAGTGACGAAACGTTAGTTATAATAACCAAAAAAATCACAAATCAATAGAACAATCCTCCAAACTTTCTCTCCTCGTAATTACTCACCTGCATTTCAATGATAGGTTGAATCCAAAAAACCTCCCAAGGAACCAACCCACAAAAGTCAACCAAAAACCAACTCCCAGCATACCTGCTCTCATCATAATAATAATATTCCGTTCGTGGTGAGTATTCATCGTCCTCCCCTCCCTCAAAAAAACTTCCCAAAAGGTTCAACTCACCTCTTAAAAACCCTCCACCCATCCCCCTCCACCTCCCCCTCCCCACTCTTATACTCGGTAACGAAATTCAACAAAACATCAACCAAAAACCACAACTCAATCAATGCTGAACCTTCACTAAAACTATACTGTCTAGTATGTATAGAGAATATTGACAGGTAGAACGAATATAAGGATATTAGGAGTGTGGATAGATCCCAGGTTATTTTGTAGACGGAGGAGGAAGGGATTAACCACCAGCTACGACGGGGGGAGTAGTAGGAACGGGAAGGTTTGGTGGGGACGGAGGTGGGAGGGTAGGAGGGGAGAGTGGGGGGAGGGGTGAGAGGAGGGAGGAGGGAGGAGAGGGAGGAACTTCGACGGAGGGAGGTTGAGGAAGGGGGGGAGGAGGAGGAGGAGGGGGGGGCTGAGGGGGTGTTCCAGGGAGCGGGGGGAAGGGGAAAGGGACTTGCGTTGAAAGTGTTGACGGTGTTGAGGGTATTAATTGAGTTGTAAGATTTAGAGGAAGAGGAGGTAGGTGATGGATACGGGCTGTCAGGTGTTGGTGTTCTGAGTTTATCCAACTCCTTTTCTCTCTTCCTATCAGGAGACGCAGGAGGAGATGAGAAACTACGTTTAAAACGGTGTTTAAAACGGTTACGAAAGTTAGCAGTATCCATGACGTATTGCGATCAGTCAGTATTGCGTCTACAGCTCGTCGTACGTCGTACAGTACTACGGTACAGTACTACGGTACAGTACTACGGTACAGTGTGTGTATATCGATATTAGTGTGTGTGGGTCGGAGATTCTCACTATCAAACTATGTAGCGCTTTCTAGAGCTTTTTAGCGAACGATGATTATAAATAGGGACAATTAATGCTCTGTCGTGCCGGTAGGATAATTAAAGTGGATCGTAGATCGTTAAATTGAAATTTGAAACAACAGCCAAATGTTCTGAAAAGGAAAAGCACCTGGAAGAGGAAGCAGAATCCAGAAAAAGAAGACACCACTGAGAATCATCAAATATCTGGCAATACAACGACGAAACGGTACTCAAATTTAAGTACGACACAACTTCTTCATAAATCAATATTGAGCTATTAATAAATTACCGTACTGCTTATATAAAGTCCAAAACCCCTCTGTTTTTTCCTCCTCCTCCCGACACTCGCCATCATGTCTACGCTCCCTCAATCTTCCCTTCCTATTCCTGCACCATTATTGCCTAATTTTAGCATGTCATCACCGACTAATTCAAGACCGACGACACCGTCAGAGCAGGTGAGATACGATAATAGATAAGCGTTAGACGATTGTATAAGAGTGGAAGAGCAGAGGAGTAAAATATCTTTGAGTGATGAAGAGAGAATTCATTCCTGAACATACATATATGAAGACCGACTATTACGAATTATTATACAACACAACGTCAGCCTCGAAAGATGAACGATCGATGTTTGAGAACGTTATCCAACGGCGAGCGTACTAAGTCAAATTTTGATCCTAAACCCTCCTTCCTCCTCCCCTCCCACCTCCCCTCCCACCTCCCCTCCCACACCTCCCTCCCCCACCGTCCCAGTTAAAAACCGCCTACTCCCCTTCAATCCCTTCCAACATCCGCCGTCGCCGTGCGAACTCCTCCGCGTCCCCCCTCCCTTCCTCCCTCCCTTCCCCCCCGTCTCCCCCCCCCCTCCTCCCCCTCCCCACCACCTCCTACACCTGTCCTACTCCTCCCCCATTCCTCTCCCCCCCCTCCCCCCCATCCCCCCAAAAAGAATTCCCCCCAAGCACACCTCCAAGGAACGTAGGTTTAAAACTCAAGACCTCCAACGAGAAAACTGATTGGAATGACCCAACTAAATTAACAAAAGTCATACCCAAACAGAATCTAAAAACAGAAAATAAAAGAGGTAAAGCCACATCCGTTCATCCACATCAACGTTATTCCAAACCCCCCCTCTAACTCCCCTCCCTCCCAGTCTCCCCCTCCTACTCAATGTTCACGCCTCCCCTCCTCCCTCTCCCTTCGTACGATTATACGCCTCTCCTACCTAATTTACTATTAGGTTCTTTAGAGAGCGCTTTTCAACAGGAATGGACGAGTGACACGGAGACGTGTACGGGAGAAGAAGAGAGGTGAGAAACGTTTTTTTAGATGATGTGGACGGTAGGAAGGAAGAACGTTGACTATCGTAGTGTCATCTTTGTTTATTCTAACATTCTCTCTAATGTTATCGTCAATCCCCCCCTCCACAGTAAACTATCCTTCCACGTCCTAACCCACCACTCCGTCCGCAACCTAATAATCCTAACCTCCACCTTCTCCCCCCCCCTCTTAACCCGCATAAAAGCCTCCCTCCCCTCCGTAACCGTAACCTACCTCTCAACCTCCTCCCCAAACTACCTCCCCAAAGCCTCCACATACATCACCTCAGACGTCACAATGCTAGTCTGCTCCACAGGAGACCGCGAATCAGCGGCTCTAACATCCTACCATCTCTCCTCCTCCAAATCAGGTACGTGGATCGAATGGATAGAATGGTGTCTCGAGGTTACGTCCCTCACGTCGACCGTTGAATGGTGGGAGAGAGTGTGCTCCACATACATGACCTCAGACGTCACAATGCTAGTCTGCTCCACAGGAGACCGTGAATCGGCGGCTCTAACATCCTACCATCACTCCTCCTTCGAATCAGGCACGCAAAGAGAATGGATAGAATGGTGCGAGAGGTTACGGCCGAGCGTAGACGTAGAATGGTGGGAGAGAGTACACGGGAATAAAAGGAAAGACTCCATCTCAGATGACGAGAGTCCTAAAAGACCTAAAAAAACTTTCGACTCCGTAGTCATGGAAGAAGAGGATTATAACCGGGAGGGGAGAGAGTCTCCTACGCCTTTATTGACGCCGCCGCCGAAGGGGATTGAACTGGAGTGGCCGTGTGGGTTGACGGTTGATTGTGGGTTAATGAGGTGAGTCTGCCATCGAATAAGTCAGATCGATGTGGACGTTGGCATGGGAACATTTTCTAACGAAGAGGAACCGATCGATGACAACACGCAGTGCTAATAATTTAGATCGGGAAGTTGTTAGGACCGGGTTAACACCGATGCTTCAAGGGTTAGGGGGTGAGGTTGATGGTGAATTCGCTCTTTAAGAGTTCAGTTGTTTTGCATTGTTTTGGAGTAGGATGAGAGGTTTAGGTGCATTATTTTGTTGGGGTTGAAAAACGTGGAACAAAAGAAGGGGAGCGAGAACCGACAACACACACACATACACACACACGCAACAAATGATAGGGTTTGAAAAAAGGAAAAAAACGAAAATACACACTGTTGTTACACATTTATTTTTGTTTTCGTCAATGAAAGGTCTACGCATGCATTCTTCTTTTGTGTAGTTTGAGGTTACATGCTAGCTTTGCCTTGTAGTCGCACCTGTCTTGCTCACAACGGTACCATCGAACGTCAATATCATGAACCTGTGCTTTGTGCCGTCTGAGGTTACCCGCTTGCTTCGTCTTGTACTTGCAGCCGTCTTGATCACAGTAGTGCCATCGAACGTCAATGTCGTGAATATTTTGTTTGTGGTCTTTGACGCTGCCTGTTCGCTTTGCCTTAAAGTCGCACCCGTCTTGATCGCAGCGGTGCCATCGTACGTCAATATCGTGAACCCTCTGTTTGTGGCCTTTGAGTTGGCCTGCTTGCTTTGCCTTGTAGTCGCATCCGTCTTGGTCGCAGTGGTGCCATTGGACACCAATATCATGAGCGTGCTGCTTGTGTAGTTTGATGCTGTCTGCACGCTTTGCCTTGTAGTCGCATCCGTCTTGATCACAAGGGAACCACTGTACGTCTATATCATGAACATCTGCTTTGTGTCGTTTGAGGTTGCATACATCCCTCGCCTTGTAGTCGCACCCATCTTCATTGCAGTGGAGCCACACACCATTGAACTTACGTTTCGTAGCTTTATGGCTCTTCATACTCGTCGAATCTACAGTCTTCTTATGTTTCCCTGCTACTTCACGCCTCAAAGTAAGCTCCCCACGCTTATTCCTCTTCGCCACATTTTTATTCTTCGGAGGACAGAGGAACTCCCAAGACGATTCTGTGTCGAGTGGATTAAGCCACTCCTTATCACCGTCGTCATAAGTGACGTGAAACCGTCCATTATTGTGATCGAAGGTATCAATGATTCCGTCATATGCCTCTCGCGGATTCCAGTGCACCCTGATTCTCCTACCAACGTCATCTTGCTCAAAGCCTGGCCGGGGATATTTCTCCTTGGGAGGGGTAACAATCGGCCGAGAGAGTTTCTTCTTTGGGGGGGTTGGGGAGGAAACAATTCTTATGTCCTCGTCATCGTCGAATTCTATCCTTGGAGTATCATTGACAGCGTCGAGGTCGAATTCAAGCCTACATCGACTGCCCTCGGGGGGAGCGAAGCTGGAGCTCATAGCCGCAACACTTATCCCCAACACAACCACAACCTTTCTATATGCTGGCCCGAGAGAGAGATTAGGATCAAGGTGGGGAGATTGATTTACCCTTGTGTGCCAACGACCTTAAAGTATCGGGGCCCAAGCAACATAGACCAAGGGGGCGTTCTGAAGAAGAAAACGGCTCCAACGCGCTATGGCCCAAACAAGATCTCTTCACAGCAAATATTTAGCACTTGCCTTCCAGCGAGGTTCCAGCGTTCCAGCCCACCTCAAAATCACCTCAAAAGAACATGTCTACTAACAATACGAATCATACAACGGCAGAGGGGGGATCAGAGAATCATATTCTCCACCCACTTCAAGCACAAAGTAATCCTGAAACGCAAATAGATGATACTGGAGGTAAAAAGAGATTGTCCATGATGAAAATATGTATCCCCCATTTTACCTCCATCTCACCCGCCTCAGATAATATTAACACCAGCGTACCTGTTCCCAATCCGATCGTCACCACGACCGATGAGGCGTTACCGACTCAACAACCCCCTTCCCCCTCTCCCCCTCCCAACCTGATCGTCGACCAAACAACACCCTCCTCCCCTGCCCCTCCAAACCCTGCTGCCGCCGCCACCGCCCATGTCACAGAGTGCGCCACCGCTTACTCCCTTATTATGGCCTGCGTCACGACTGCTTACACGGCTATCATGATGAATTTCGCTTTTGCGACAGATGAGAATGATAAGAACAAATCATACGATTTCTGGGGGTATGTTTTTATGCCCCTATCTGTAACGGCGATGGGTATCTCGTTCTTCTTGAAACCAAGGCGAGAGGACCGACTCTACAAGATTTTTCTTAATGCCCAATTTGTTGTTTACGTCTTTGGATCGCAATTGTTTTGCGTTATTGGTAGAAATTACACTACCAGTGCCTTTGTTCAGGGCGGGACGCAAAGCTTGCTGTTTTGTGTGCTCCTCAAACTTGGGATGAAGACGCGCGGGCACATCGCAAGGCTCAACGATGAAGAACTTTCTATCTTTCTCACTAACGACGTTATTATTGCTGGAATGCTCGTAGGTCTTGGACAGCTCTCATTCCTGATGTTTGGAAGTATTCAGTGCGACGGAAACGCAGAGAATTGGCATCAGTGCAGCAGAACGCTCATTAGTCAGGCAGGTTTGAGCGTCATGGTCGGATTGTACGTGATTATCAAGCTCGTCAGCGGTGCCGTGCCGAAGCGGTTCCTTGAGAAGCATGTGCTCTCTCCGAAGAAAGTCTTGACTATGAAAATGAATGCTGAGGAATTTGTGCAGGCCTTTGGACTTTTTGTAGCCTCCGCATGCGCAATCTTCTCTTTGGGGAACTACGGGGCACTGGGTAACTTTAGAAACGATGCTGAACAATATACTTCTTTCACCATTCCCTTTGTCGGGGCTGTTTGTCTTCTCTTGACGGCGACCTGGAAAATGGTAGTGATCAGAGGGGAGATGCGGAGGGAGGTGACCTCATCACAGAGACAAGTGCATCAAGGTCAATCTACTTCCTCAGATAACATTTGTGTGGAATCTTCCTCGTTCTGGGTTTTCGCGGGCGTGTGTGTGACTACGTGTATGTCAACAATCAACGTAGCTTCAGCGGTGACGATGGACGATTACTATACCACCGTGTCCAGAGCCTTATTACCATTTGCGGCACTGATATATGTAGGATCCTTACTTTGTCAGCCGAGGAGGAAGAGTCGAAATGATTTATGGAAGTTGCGCCTACATTTTGCTAGCTTCGCTCTCGTAAGCGAAATGGCTTTCGTTGTCTATCAATGGAGGAAAGAAGATACAGTCTCGGCTATTCTTCACTTCATACGTTTTGCTACACAGGCATATTTGTTCCACTATGGATTAAAGCTACGGGCAGCCGTAGGAAGACTACCAGACAAAGACCTGGATGTTTTTCTGGTTGATACACTCTTCAAAGGCAGCTTCCAGACGCTATTTTCAATCCTCTTCCTGACCTTCAGAACGACAAAGTGCATGTTCGAGAAAGATTTCATGGCAGAATGTTCCAACACATCTTATTGCTCGACAACGATCTCAGTCTACCTTCTATTCTGGTGGGGTACGAAGGCAGTTCAAGGAAGCGTGAGGAGCGAGTGGAGGAACGATTTGAACTTATCGATCGAGCAGATTGTAACAATGAAGGATATCTCGTTAAGACGCGGGGCGGAGGGATTTTTTACTGTAGTGACTGCCATCTGCGGAATCTTCCTCTTCTCAATGTTGAGTGCTAATAGAATGGACGAAATGACGATCACTGTTGTTGGAAGTACTGGACTAACAGCAATATTTGGAGTTTTCATCTCTGAAATTTACTCTAGCGAAAAAGCACAGAGGAGGAGGATTGAGTTGTCCGAAAGTGGCAGTATAGTGGAGCAGGTAACTGTTGATAGTGAGGAACCGGTAGACGAGTGCTCCGTGATTTTCGTTGTCGTTAGCAATCTGTTGACACTATTGTTCACTGCGTTGATGTTGTGCTACTCCGTGACGATCGAGGAGAAGTATTGGCTGTTTGGCTTAATAATTTTACCCGTTGTAGGACTATCGTGGTTTATGGCAGTGCTATACAAGCCCAAGCGATCGGATGCCGGCTACAAGCACAGCATTTATTTTCAGTTCATTTCGGGTCCTGTTACTGCTGAAATTAGCATTGCAGCTGCTTGTTTCAGACAAGGTTTATTTATTTCTGGTCTCTTCGCCTTCTTTCGGGCATACTGTTGGTATGCGTCACTTTCGCGAGCACTGAAGCTCCGCGAATCAGCAGCGAAGCTTTCGCCCCGGGAGCTGTCCGACTTCTTGTGTCAGACGGTCATGGTGAAGGGCACGGCGGCCATGGGCACGATCCTCTTCTTATCATTCGAGACAGTTTCGTGTTTGATCAGCCAAGATTCTTTAACCAACGGGCAGTGCACCAATTCATCTACGGCGGCGTCGTCTCTATCAGGCTACCTCGTAATATTGACTGTTATGGCGATCGTCAGCAAGACAGTGCCGAAGAGCGCTCAAAGGGAAACGGCGTGGGAACTCTCAGCAATCGCCACCCTGAACGGTTTGAAGTGGTGGCAGTGGATACAGGGTGGACTCGTAACAATCACTGCTATTATTTCGCTCTACCTCCTGAGCGTTCTAGGAGTTGAAGGGGACAAAAACGCCTTTGTAAGTATTACATCGTCAATCGGATTAGTCAGTATAATTTTCGCTGGCCTCATCCTTAGCACGGTGCTCGTAAGAACCAAAAAGAATGAAGATCGACATGGTGGGGGTGTAGAAATGCTTAGCGGACAATCAACTCGCAAATTCTCTTCCGGCGAAGTTCAGGATGGTGCATTCATTGCGGCCTTGATATAAGAAGAATGATGTTTTAAATTTAGAATCAAGCTCCTCCTCTTTTCCTTATTTCAAGCCTAGCCCTGTCCCTCAATCCTCACTATTACTTACATAATGCTGTACTTGTGTCCCTCGCTACCCCCTCCTACCCTGATGGTCTCCTCCTTCAACAACCTGTTGATCTCCCTCAAGCACCCGTTGAGCATCTCTGCGTCTGTGGTCTCTACGCTCAAAAAAGTGCCCCTCTCACCCTTGGCCGGATCGGGCTTCTTCCCGGGAGGGAAGTAGGTGCCCTTGTTGGTGATGGCGGCTCCGAACTCGTTGTTTAGCCTCAATATGGTCTCCTTCTTGGTCACCATCCACCTCGCCTCCCTGCAGAAGTTATTGATTTCTAGCTCTTCGACGTAGAAGGTGAGCTTCTGGCCGCGCCTCATGCCGGAACCGACCTCGTGGCGGGTGGTCCTTGTGCTGGGCTTGTTCGTGGGAGCGTTGCCCATGAGCTTGTTGGACATTCCTGGCAGCGACATGATGGAGGAGGACGAAGTTCCGAGCTTCGCCGCGATGGCCTGAGCCCTTCTGATGGCCTCTGACTGGGTTGCCGCGGGCCCCGACGTTGGCACCGGCGACGTGCTGCCTCCGGCCGTCGGAGGCGGCACTGGCGACGTCTTCCCCTCCCCCTTTGCCCCCGGCGGCGGCGAAAGCGCTCCGGCCCTTGCCCCTTCCTCCTTCCCCCCATCTGCACCCCCAAAACCAGCATCACCAGCATCGGCGTCCCCATCGCCAAAACCACCCTCGTCTCCACTATCCTCGGCGATCATTCCGGCCTCAATCAATGCCTTCTTCTTCTCGATGGCCTCCAACTTCTGCTTCTGACTCTTCTCGCTTGAATCGTAGGTGAAGCCCCTGCCTCCGTACCCCCTGTTGGCGCTCTTGGCCTCGCCCTGCGACGAGCGTAGCGAGTTAGGGAGTGTGGGAGGAGCTTTATATACATATATATATATATAATATTCACGTAGGGTTTCTATATATATTCACGAAGGGGTTCTCAGTCACTTCGCTCCCTCGGCTCGTCCTAGGGAGTGTGCGAAGAGCTATATATACATATATATATATATATTCACGTGGGGTTTCTATATATATTCACGAAGGGGTTCTCAGTCGCTTCGCTCCCTCGGCTCGTCCTAGGGAGTGTGCGAAGAGCTATATATACATATATATATACATATATATTCACGTAGGGTTTCTATATATATTCACGAAGGGGTTCTCAGTCACTTCGCTCCCTCGGCCTCGTCCTCACCTTCTCCACCTTGACGTCGAACTGCGCCGCCAGGTCCTTCAAAGCTTCCGGCACGTTGCTGGACCACCCCGCGTCTGACAGGGCCTTCACGACTAGCTTGGCGTAGGCTCCCTCCTCAACGTCGTTGACCAAGGTGTAGGCCGTGCCCTTCTTCCCAGCCCTCCCGGTCCTCCCGACTCGGTGAACGTAGTCCTCTATGTGGTTCGGGGCGGAGTAGTTGATGACGAGCCTGTGACGAAGATGATATAATATGTGTGTAACGTGTTAGAAATGTGCGGTGCTATAGATGATGGTGCACCCACTACACAAAATGCCTCACCTGCACGACGGCACGTCCAAACCCCTTCCCGCGACGCTGGTGGCAACCAGCACGTTGAAGATGCTCTGGGGGTCGCGGAACTCGCTAATGGTCTCGTCCCTCTCGTCCTGCTCCTTCCCCCCGTGCAGGCTCAGCGCCGTGTACCCATTCTTCGTCAGCTGCTCGTAAATCTCGTCCGCCTTCTGCTGCGTGTCTACGAACACCAGAACTTTGCCCCTCTCGATCCACTCTCCCAAGAGCTGCAGCAATCTGTGGAACTTCTTCGTCTCCGGCATGACCTCGGCGAACTGCTCAATCGTGTCGCTCGCGACGCTCCTCCCTCCGACCATGACCTCGACGGGATACTTCAAGCTCTCCCTCGCCAGCTGCTCGACGCTCTTGGGGAAGGTCGCCGAGAACAAGCACAGCTGCCTGTCCGGTCGAATCGCCGCCAGCACGCTCCCGATCTGAGGCGCGAAGCCCATGTCGAACATTCTATCTGCCTCGTCCATAACTACGTAGCACACCCTCTTTAAGCTGAGAACCTTTCCAGCCTGCATGGTCAGAATATCGATCAACCTACCAGGCGTCGCCACGACGATTTCGCTCCCCCTCTTCAGCTCCCCGATCTGCTCGGAGACGGGGCCGCCGCCGTACACGCAGGTGGAGCGCAGGTTCAAGTGCTTGCAGAACTGCGACGATAGGTGTTAAGAATATAAATTTCGTGCCTCCGTCGGTAATCGCTTCGCTCTCTCGCACACCCTCACCTGCTTGATCACTGAGTGAATTTGCAACGCCAGCTCCCTCGCCGGGGCTAATATCAGGCCTATCGGGCCCGACTCGTTCGGCTCCAGCCCCGGCTGGCTCATGATGCTCCTCAGCATCGGCAGAACGAACGCCAGCGTCTTTCCGCTCCCGGTCTTTGCGATGCCTATCACGTCCCTGCCGCTCATGATGCAGGGAAGGCACTGGCTCTGGATGGCGAAGGGCTTCTCGATTCCCATTTTGCCCTTGAGGATCTCCAGGACTCGGCCCTGGACGCCGGCGTCCTCGAAAGTGCTGACGGGAATGGGTATTGTCCCCGCCCCTCGCACTTTTACGTTCATAGAATACCTGAGTTTCTGCGATGACCCGAGTTAGAATTGTGTTCCTCATTGATCTGCTGTCGTTCACTCCTCGCTGTCGCTCACCTGTATCTTGTCCTTCGTCCAATCTTTGTTGTTCTTCTGCCTCAGCTTCGGGGGGACGATGTACAGGTTCTTCTGGATGCTAATGTAGTCGATCTTGCTGTGGTCGACGTCGGCGATGAACTTCTTCTTGTTGATGCTCACGGCTATGGCCTCGCGGTCCTTTTCTGTCAGGTTGTAGATTTCGAGGAGGCGCTCGGACTGCGAAGAGCGTACCAAGCAGAATTAGCAAATTAAAAACGGCATTTGCAATAATATTAATTCTTACTCACCTCCTCAGGACCGTCGTCGGTTTCGAAGAGCCTCCCAGTCTCGGAAGTCTGCGCGTTCCTCGATTCGAGGGCCTTCTGCGCCGCCGCCTTCAAAGCGTCGACGTCGATGCCCGACTTCGTCGTCTTTCCGCGAGCTGCTGCGGCGGCCGGCGGAGCGGCGGCAACTGTGCCTGCGCAGCCACGAGTCAGTGTTAGTATTAGTATTAAAGCGGCAGAATACTGATGAAACCAAAGACCCGGCGAAATTCGCTCCTCGCCTCGCCTCACCTGACTTTTTCAAGGCCTCGAGGAACTCTGACTCTTTCGCCTCGTCGTTGGACGTCTGGACCGAACCCTTGTCGTTCAAGACCTCGTCGAAGGTAATGGCCTGGCTCTTGGGCTTGGTCGGCCCGCCGATCGCGGAAGTGTCCTGCTTCACTAGATCGGAAGACGTCGAAATGTGAGATTTCATGTACGCGTCCAGGTCGTCGCCGTCGTCGTCGACGTCCATTTTGTCAGCCTCGTCCTCGGACTCGGAGTCGAAGGTCATCAAGGGCTTCGCCTTCGGCTGGTCGTCGTCGTCGGAGTCGTCTTCAGAGTCGCCGCCGAGGCCACCCTGCAGGGGAGCTTTGAGGGTCTGCGCTTTGGGCTTTGAGAGCTCCTTCTTAGGCTTCTTTATGCTTTTCAGGTTCAGGTTGAGCGCCGCCGAGGGACGCTTGGCCGCAGGGGCGGGAGCCGGCGCAGCCGCCGCCGGGGCGGGCGCAGAGGACTTCGCCGCCGCAGAGCCCGCGCCCTTCGCTGCCTGCTTCGCTTTCCAGGCCGCGAGCCGCGCCGCAGCCTTTGAGGACATGTCTATCTTCTGTGTATCCTATTCTACGGCTTTCTTAATGTTTGCTCGCTGCTACCTAGAAACGCGGAAAGAATGAGATACAATTTCCGATTTCCCAGAAGGATTCACCGACCCAGTCGCTCAGCGTAAGAGTTACTGACATCCGTGTTGCTCTATCGCCCGTGGTCTATCATCATATGCTTGCACCTAAAATACTAGCGCAACAGCTGGCGTAGTTCAATCCAATTCCACCTTGAACAACAAATCGCGAACCTCGCGGCTCACATCACTTCAGAAAACCTCCCTACTGTTAGCCTCTATCTCCTCTAATCGCCCTCTCCCCTCCCCAGTCACTCGGCACCCAATTCACACTTCGACTTCGCACTTCGCATCTATTCGCATATACAGTAAACTGTAAACTGTAACAGTAAACTGTAAATGAAGTTCCTCGCCCTCCTCCTCTCCGCAACACTAGTGTCTACGCTACTTCCTTCCCTTCACTCCTTCTCAACGACGACACCGTCCAAACCGCTACTAGCTCCCCGCACTGATTTGTCAATCGCAGTGCCTCCTCCCCCCACCCTCGATGTTCCCGAGGTTCCCACTGACCATGACATTCTGCTTAGAGCCGCCAGAGGCGAGGTGACAGAGAGGACGCCTCTCTGGATGATGAGGCAGGCTGGCCGCTACATGAAGGCTTTCAGGGCCTACTCTGAGAACTACCCCTTCCGCGTCCGCTCTGAGACCCCTTCCATCGCCGTCGAGCTCTCCCTCCAGTGCGTGAAGGCTTACGGTCTTGACGGCTGCATAATGTTCTCTGACATCCTCACGCCCCTCTCCGCGATCGGGATCGAGTGGGACGTCATCAAGGGTAAGGGCCCAGTGGTCTACACTGACGTGACGACCGAGGAGGGCGTAGACTCCTTGACTGCGCTCGGAGATGTCGACGAGAAGCTGCCCTTCCTAGGCGAGACCCTCAGGGCCCTCAGAGGGCACACCGAGGGGAAGTGCACGCTCCTGGGCTTCGTGGGTTCCCCTTGGACGCTCTCGGCCTACGCCGCCGAGGGAGGAGGGACGAAGGACGCGAGGAAGATCAAACACATGATGTACCACAACCCCGACCTTGCCCGCAAACTGTTCGACAAGCTGGCGGTGATGGCTGGAGAGTACGCTGTCCATCAGATCGATTCGGGGGCGCAGGTCATTCAGGTTTTCGAGTCGTGGGCGCACCATTTGAGCCCCGCCGACTTTGAGAAGTTCGCCAAGGTGAGCGCAGGAAATATGCGGAATTCCACAGCAGCATCCCAACAATTCTAACTCGTCGCTTCGCTCCTGCTTCGCTCCCCGGTCCAACCTTAGCCTGCGGCAAAGAAGACCATCGAAATCATCAAAAAGGCCAAGCCCGACACGCCCGTGATATACTTTGCCAACGGCGGCTCCGCGTATCTGGACCTGCAGAGGGATATGGGGTGCGACATGGTGTGCGTCGACCATCAAATATGCATGGCCAAGGCCCGCTCCGATCTGGGCGCTGACGTTCCCGTTTCGGGTAACGTTGACCCGAGCGTTCTCTTCGGCACCGAGGAGCAGATCCGACAGGCCGTGAGGGACTGCGTCGACGGTGCTGGAGGGCCTGGAAATCGCCACGTTATGAACTTGGGCCACGGGGTAAGACAGGGGACCCCGGAGGAGTCCGTTGGCTGGGCTGTCGACGAAGTCAAAAGAATCAGGAAATAAAGAAGATTTGGGTCACCAAAAACGAAACTTTTGACAACTTTCCCACCGCGTGCTTTTTTCACTTTGAACCGCTCTAAGACGAACAAATGTCGAGCTGGCGCACTGCGGTCTACGTTCGGATAACTTTTCTCCTTTCTCTTTCTCTCTCACTTAAACCGCGTGATTCACTAAAACCGCTCTAAGACGACCAAATGACGTCGAGCTGGGGCACTGCGGCCTAATTAACGTTACTCGCCCACCACCCCCTCCCCCCCCGGCTCCCACAATATCGCCAAAAAACAAATTTAAAGGGCATTATCATCAGCATTCTTGATGAAATCAGAGTAAGCCTGCTTCTGTGAGTCCTTGTTCTCGGCAAGTTCATAAGCGCTTCCGCCGTGCTTGGAAACATCAAGCCCGACCAATTCGTCTTCAATGCTGACGCGGAACCAGCCGAGCTTGCGGAGCATCATAAAGAAAGGGCCCATGACGACGGTCACCCAGCCAACGATGAAGAGAATGCAGACGCACTCGGCTCCGAGCAAGGTGCCCTCGCCGTAGAAAAGGCCACCGTGCTTGCTTCCGTAGGCGGCATTTTTGAGCTCGGGGTCGCAGAAGAGACCGACGGCGATCAAGCCCCAGATGCCGTTGGCCATGTGCACAGGCACGGCATCGACAGTATCGTCGATCCTCAACTTGATCAAAAGGTTGCTCGCGCCAAGATAGACGAGGCCAGCGATGGCGCCGATGGGGACGGCCGCCCAGGGCTGGACAACGGAGCATCCAGCGGTGATGCCGACGAGACCGCCTAGGGCGCCGTTCATGGCGGCGGTGAGGTCGTATTGGCGGGCAAGAGGGTCGCTGGCAAAGTACCTGGTCGCCATGGCGGTAACGCAGCCACTGGCCGCAGCGATGGTGGTGGTCACGGCCGACAAAGAGGCGACCTCAGCGGCACCATCGTAAGAGATACCGAGGGTGGATCCTGGGTTGAATCCGTACCATCCGGTCCAGAGGATGAAGGTGCCGAGCATCTGGAGCGCGGTCGAGTGGCCGGGCATCTCCTTGGGGGGGTTCAAGACCTCTCCCTTGTCGTCGTAGAAACGTCCCATCCTAGGGCCGAGGACCAAGGCGGCGAGAAGAGCGGACACACCTCCGGTCAAGTGAACGACGCCAGATCCGGCAAAGTCGACAACACCACTTCCAAAAAGCGGGTCGTTGTTGAACGCGGACAAAAATCCGGACTTGCTCCAGATCGCGTGGGCGACGATGGGGTAGGTGAAGGCGGTCAGGATGGTGGAGTAGCACAGGTAAGCTACCATGGAGCACCTCTCCGCAATCGTTCCAGCGACAATGGTAGCGGCTGTGGCGGCGAACGCGAACTGAAAAAAGAAGGCGTGATGGCCGTCCACATTGGCATGGAGGAAGAAGTCGTAATCTCCGATGAAGGTGGTTTTGTCGGCGTCTTGTCCACCGTAGGCGAAGCCCCATCCGAGGGCATAGAAGCCCAGCGCGGCACCACAAGCATCAAGCAAGTTCTTCAGCATGATGTTCTTGGCATTCTTCGCCCTGACAGACCCAGCGCACAGCATGGCGAATCCGGCCTGCATGAAAAATACTAGCGCGGCGGCAAAAATGTGGTAAAACTGCGCAAGGGAGGGGGGAAGGAGGGTGAACGACTAGGGTTAGTTTTAAAAATTTCAGGAACGTCAGCGCTGATTTTATTTCGGAATCCAGTGAAAGCTACTCTAAATTCCCTAAAAACAGCGTGCTGGTCCCAAGCACCCTCCAGGTAACAAGTAAATCCCATATTTCAGTAGGATGATGCACAAGGTACGAGTGCAAGTACAATATACAGGATCATAAGCCTCACCGTGTCGAGACTTGCGTGATCTTTGGCCTGCTGAGCGATCAAGCAATCGATCGCGGCGGCGGTATCGCCCGAATTATCGGCAACAGAACAGGTTGACATTCTCGCTAGTTGTTATGAATAATAGTCACTCTAAATTTTAACCCCAGCTCTAAAATTTTCCAATGAAGTTTTTTGGAATTGGCCTTGTCATTGCTGCGACGGCTAATGCCGCCCCAGAAGCAGATGTTGTCCCCAACCTTCCAGGGTATGGGGCCGTTGAGGGCCTCTACTCTGGCTACCTCGAATACACCCTCGGCGAAAAGCAGGTGTCTTCCCATTATCTGTTTTCTCTTCAGGATTCCGCTGCCGCGCCCTCAGACAAGCTCATTTTCTGGTCCAATGGAGGTCCAGGCGCCTCCTCTTTCTACGGGTTTATGACTGAGGTCGGGCCCTTCAGTTTGGATGAGAGGTAAGGCGGTTTCGCGTCAGATGGGGTGGAATGTCGTCCGATAAATAGAACCCTTTTCCTGTGCTGCGTCAAGGAGGGAAACGATGGCGGCCCCTCTAGTTTTTGTTTACAGGGGCTGCATTTTTCGATCTGCAATTCCGCGCTAACTCTTCTCCCCCCATTCCCCCTTTCACCATTCCCTCTCCCCCTTCCACCATTCTCTCCACCGGAGCAGTTCCATTCATTCCGCCGACTACGAGAAAACTGGAATTCCCACCGTGTACAAGAACCCCACCTCTTGGAACCAGCTAGGAGACCTGCTGATCTTCGAGGCGCCCGCGCCTGTTGGTTTCAGCTTCTGCAACGACCCCTCTGCCGACGGCACCAGCTGCGGAGACTGGACTGATGACCTCGCCGCCGAGAACAACCTCCTCGCGCTCCAGGCCTTCTACGATAAGTTCCCCGAGCATAAGTCGAAGGAGCTTTACCTTTCTGGGGAGAGCTACGCTGGAGTTTACATCCCCACCATGGCCCGCAGCATTATTGAGAACGACTCCAGCATCAATTTGAAAGGTTTCGCCGTCGGAGACGCTTGCACCGGCACTGAGGTCCTCTGCGGAGACGACGGCGATTTCGGCCCCTGGTGGGACATCACCTTCATGTACGGACATGGACAATTCAGCACCAAGACTTACGACTCCATCATCGCGGCGTGCACCGAAGCCGCCCTGAAACACCCCCTCGCCAACGGAGGCCTCTCGGACGACTGCAACAACCTCCTCGACAAGATGACCGAGGAAATCGGAGGATACTACGACTACGCTCTCTACGATGATTGCACGTACGAGAATGGTCTCCTTTTGTCCCCCGCCAGGCCTGCCCACACCCTCTGGCGCGGGGAAATCGGCGGGGCCCTCAACGACTATTCCTGCGGAGGAGGAGACGCCATGGAGGTTTACGCCAACGTCTCCGCCGTCAGGGACGCCTTCCACGTTTCCCCCGAAGCTTACTTTTTCAGCGGCGACAACGGCGTGGGCTTCAACTACACCCTCACGGAGAAGAACCTTATTCCTTTCTACAAGGACCTCGCGGTCGGAAAGTACAAGGACCTCGGTGTCAGGGTCATGGTCTACAACGGCGACACCGACCCTGGAATCAACAGGTAAGAAATGAGCCAAATTAGCTTTGTTATTCCTTATTCTAACTCCTTGATCGGCAGCTTCGTTGCGCAGAACTGGACTTCCCATGTCGGCCTGGAGGAGACACAACCCTGGCGCTCTTGGACTCTCGACTCTTGCCTCAAAATGGGAGGTTACGTCACCAGGTACGAAGGCAACTTCGACTTCGTTACCATCAGGGGAGCGGGCCACATGGTCCCTACTTACAAGCCCGATGCGGCGTTTGAGATGTTCAGAACTTGGATCGAGAACGACGACTTCAAGAGGTACGACGGAGACTGCGAGGCTCCCAGCGGAGAGCTCTAAGAATTATTTTTATGAAGCGGTGTTTCTACGTGTGGTGCTGTGGTATGAACGCTTTGAACGCTTGTAAAAAAAGAGTGAAGACGCTTCAAAATAACAAAAATCATGTTTCTACTATTTACCGCTCGTTCGACATGTTCGAATCGCACGAATCCCTGTCCGACTCCCCTGAGTCCTCCGCCCTGGTGCTGTCTAAGCTGTCGCCAGACTGGTAATCGAAGTCGCTGACGGGGAAGCGTGAATCAATCTGACGGCCCCTTCGCTTGTTGATGGCGTTGAGCTCCATTACTCGTTCTGCGGTCAAGGGGAGACTAGTTCCGGAGGTCATGTGGCGGTCTGAATCGGTGGAGGAGTCGGAGTCGGAGTCGTTGGAATGAGTGTCGCCACCGGAGGAGTTGGAGTCGACGGAACGGGGACGGGCTGGGAGGGTGGAGTCGAGCTGAGCGACGTTCTCGGAGGAGAGGGGGAGACTGGTTTTGGCGGGTTGGAGGGTCAGGGGGCTGCCGCGCGGGGAATCCTTGGGGTCGTCGAGGTCGGAGGAATCGAGGGATGTCAGATCGGCAGCGGCGTTGTTCATGGTTTGGCTGCCGAGGGCTTGCTGCTCCTCGTCGTCGTTGTCCTGGACTTCACCACCGGCGCTCAACCTCCTCCTCTTCTTGCTCCTCATAACGGTGATCTCCTCTTCCACCCAGTCTACGGTCCCGCTGACTCTCAAGCACTTCTCCACCCCCCTGCTGAACTTCTCGAAGTTCGAGTGCGGGTCGGGGTACATCACAATTATCTCGCAGAGACGCTGGACGGTGAAGGGGGCAGAAGGGAAGGTCCTGAGGGCGAGGATCAGAGAGGAGGCGCGCGACCGCTTCGACGGCACCGATACGGCAGGGCCGAGGGAGAGCTTGAACTTTTTTAACAGGTGCGTTTCTATTATTTTCGACATGCACATTTGCGAGGAAGAGGGGGGGGAAGAGGAAGAGGACGAGGACGAGGAAGAGGAGGAGGATACGACAAGATGCCAAGGGAGGGAAGGGACTCCGTACTTTGAACAGTGCAACATGGCACCGACAGTGTCGTCGTCGACATTATCGTCGACACTGTCGTCGTCCCACTGCAACGGAGGGTCCAACGGAGGGTCCAAGATGGGCTCATTGAGAGGACCCGTAGTTGTGGAGGTGGAGTTCACTTCTGGCGAACTCATAGAAAAACAATCCTACGTTACGTATCCTACGTTACGTGGCGTAGGATAAAAAAAGGTGTTGGAGGTTTGTGAGTTAGGCAGGATACACAGCGGGATTGATTTCGAGTAAGTAAAGCGACGTTGGAAGATGGAAAGTCTGGAATAACTGGAAAAATGGAAAACGAAAAACTTTTCACTTTTTGTAAATCCTTCCCAAGTTACCCCGCCCCTCTTCATTCGCCTTATAGTGCCCTCTCTCAGTCGTTCCACTATTTTGAATATCCTCAGCCCCCCTAGAAATAGAAGTATCAACAGAATTATCAACAATCCTTTTGAGCTTCCAAACCTCCCCCCGAAGTCTCTGCCTCTGCCATCCATCCTCCATCCTCTGTGTCTGTGTCTCCCATGTCCTCCGCCCAATCAACCGTCCACGCCCATTTTCAGAACAAGTTCGGCTGCAATCTGAGCCAAGGGTGGCTCGCGGCGTGTTTAGAAGCCGTAGGAAGTGAAGGTCCCTCCGACCCCTCCGCCCTAAATTTACGAGTTTACACTCAAATATTAAACTCTGACCTCCGCGATTCCCTGAACCTGAGTCCGTCGCAGTCTCCCCTCCGCTCGCTTGTTTCCGAGTCGTTCAGTCAGTCGACGGGGTCCTCCTCTTCCACTTCCTCCCTCCCTCCCCTAATCCAAACCCCTGCGACCTTCAAATCTCTCGTCCAGATCGAGGAGGCCATCGACGTCTCCACCAACGCCGAGCTCCGCGCCACCCACGGCTCCTCCTCCACCGCCGCCATAACCTCCCAGTCCAACTACTCCAAGCGGGTGCTGAAGCTGGCGTTGAACGACGGTGTGAGCAAGCGCAATCCCGAAGAAATGGAAATAGACTCTGGCTACGTAGAGCCCATCGTAGCCGTCGAGGTCATGGTCCTTCCGGACATATCCGTGAATACCCTGGCCGGAACGAAGGCCCTCCTCGTCGGCGAGATGCCGGTGTCTTGCGGTGTTCTGCTTTTGAAGAGGGAGAATGTTGTGGTTCTGGGGGGGAAGGTGCAGGAGTTGGTACTTTTGCAGGACATGGCCGTCAAGTGCGCGAAAAAGAAGTACCAGAACGACGATAAGGGCGGAGCGACCTTGAGGGCTCTAGTTTGGAACAACGAGAACATTGAGAGCAACGAGGGGGAGGATGATGACGTTGGAGAGGGGGAAGATGCGGACGGGATTTTGAAGGAGAGGAGGAGGAAGGAGGAGGAGGAGAGGAGAAGGCAGCTAGAGGAGCAGGAGAGGAGGTTGAGGGGAGAGGGCATGATGCAGCAACAGCAGCAACAGCAGCAACAGCAGCAACAGCAGCAACAGCAGCAACAACAGCAACAACAGCAACAGCAGCAACAGCAGCAACGACCTCCAATCCAACCAAGGGCGCCCCAACAACAGCAGAGAAACCCTTACGCGCAACAACCTCAAGCGCAAAATCTCTTCTCGCCCACATCCATACTCACTGCCTCGTCCACATCAACACCCGCTCCTGCGCCTCCTCAACCTCAACCCCCCCAACCCCAAGTCCAACCACCACTTTCCAACACCTTCCAAATCGCCCTCTCGCCGTCCCAAACATCTGCCTCCGACTCCGACTCTGACTGCCCGCCCCCCCAAGCCGATGGCAACCCAGTCCTGACTTTTTCGGCCCTCAAATCTCTCGTGCCCGCGACCTGGACTGACGACGCCGTGTCGGACAAAATTTACACGGCCAACAGCAAAATCTACGGCATTGGTGCCTTCAAAACGGTGAAGCGCAAAAAGCTGAAGTCCCTCTCCCTCCTCCCCCAAAGCTCCTCTTCTGCCGCTCAAAAATTTGCCTTCAGCGTCGTCGTCAATGTACGGTCCTCCTCAGATACTGAAATGACCAGTGTTGAAGTATCCGACGAACTTTGCACAGGTACGAGCTGGGAATACGTTAATTTCGCCCATCCCCCCCACCCCCCGCCCCCACCCACTTTTAACTCATGAATGTCAATCCATCTTCACACTCCCTTCGCTCGTCGCAGATATCGTGGGCCAAACGGCCGACTCGTTCAGGGCCTTGAAGAAGAAGAGCACCGACGAAGCCAACGCTTACTTAGCTCAGAGACAATCGGTGTGGACGAAATTCGACGGGGACCTGCTTTACAAAATCGTCATGGGAGACGAGGAGGGGGTCGGAGTGGCGGCACCCCATTTACTCTTGATAGGAAAGTCGGACAAGTCTAGCAAAGAAAAATCGCAAGACTAGAGTTCACAACATTCTCTGCACTGCACAGTTACAGATCGATCAGATATATTCATAAATTTATTCAACTTCCATATTTACAATCCAAAAGTCAATCAATTTACCGCCTTCTGGTGCTGCTGGTCCTGGGTCTCCGGCTCAAATCACTCTTGACCCCCTCCGCACACGGGTCGATGACCGGACCGTCGGCGAACCTGCTCCTGATCCTGATGACTCCCTCGTCGATGCATTCGACGTCTTGAGTTTCGACCCCGCAATACGTCAGGTTCTTCCCCCCGCCCACGGCGCTCAGCACTGAATCTTCGCCGCAAAATAATATGGCGTGACCGTTTTTCACCCTGTCGGACCTTTCCGCGTAGCCGCGGTAGACGATCAGGCCGTCGATGAAGAGGCTGAAGTCGCGCACGCCTCTGGTGGGGGTTTTGCCGTAGTTGGTAATTCTCACCGCTCCGATGTGGGTCGGTTCGTCGAGGGTGAAATAGACGACGTTCTCGTTCTCGTGGCCGGGGGCTACGTCGGCGCCTTCGCTCATGCTCACGGCAAGGGGCGCGAGCCAAGGAGCCCCGGCGTCATTGACGAGGTTTGAGGGGACGCGGATATCGTCGGAGACGCCAATTGAGCTCAGGTCCTTGGGGCAGGCGCCGACTTCTCGGACGTTTACCTTCTTTCCATAGGCGTTAACGATCTCGAAGGAGTCGAGGCCGACGTAGTACGGATCTCCCCATCCGCCATGGACGACCATCTTCAAAAGCATCCCGCAAGGAAGGAAGGGAGTCTCGTAGTCCTGCCTTAAGTTGGTGCAGGGTTTGAACGAGGTGGCAAGGCGTTTCATTCCGGCCCTCTTGCCCGTGCCTAGAAGGTCGTCGAACTCGATGGCGTGGGGTTTACTGAGTTCGAGCGTTTGGCCGTAGTCGAAGGCCGCGCAAGAAGGGCCTCTTCGGAGCCTGAAGGCCCCAATAGGATAGGAGGACATTGACTCGCAGTTCTTCAGGGCGACTGAGCACACAGACGCGCCCCGAAGAGAATCTTCGTCGACAATGTCAAAGTCGTACTTTCCACTGGCGTCCAGAGGTACCTTGTTGTAGTTCCACACCTGGATGGCGAAGAGGTCCTCGACGCGCTGGCCGAACTTGATGGTGATGGAGACGCTGCCGTCCGCGCCAATGGTGCCGGCGGTGACGCTGTCGGGGACTAGCCACATGTCCGAGTCCGCAATGGAGATGGGGTTGGAAGAGGCCGAGTAGAGGTTGGATATTCTTCGCTCGTCGCCAGAGTAACCCAAGGAGTGGAGGTCCCTCGGTGTGGCGTCGATGACGTCTTGTGCCATGTCCTGCATGATGACCTGAGAGCCATCGTGGCGGAGGAGGCGGATTCCGCCGAGTCCGACGTAGGAAGAGGGCGGCGAATTGGAAGTCGAGTCCGAGAGGGACATTCTAGTCTTATCTATCTGCATTTCGTGGGTGGCGTGGATTTTAATGGTCACGCCATCGCAAGCAAAGGTGGATGGAACTTCGGTGGGCGGGAGAGGGGTCGTCGCAGCAGCAGCAGCAGCAGCGGTCGCCTGCTTCTTCTTCAGGCTCGCCTTTGGGGAGAAGGAAATTCGGCCATCGCCAACATCGGCCATCATGGCATTAATGTCGTCGTCGTCGTCATCAAAATTATCGTTCTCGGGCCGCTCCTCAAGCTGGCTCTCCTCCTCGAACACCTTGGTCTCATTCTCAAAGTCGTCCTCATTCTTGTGGTCTCCGAAGAGATCGGCCTCTATGTCGGCAGGGCTGGGGCTCTCTAGCCCGGCCCTGGTGGAAGGTCTTACATTCTCGTCCCCAAAGTCCTTCTCAAAGCTATCGTCGCCGCAGGCAGTCCTCGGGCGGTCGAGCTCCATGCGCTTCTTGATCCTCTGCACCAGGGTCTCGCTGACATCCGACTGCTGCTGGGCCCTGAACTCCGGGTAAAGAGTTTCGTCCCTCTCTTCGATGGCGTTCAAGATTTCGTCATCTGTGGTAAAGAGGACGGCATCGGAGCACTCCTCGGGGCCGTTGAGGCCTCCAGCGGCTCTGCGCACCTCCCCCTCGAATATCACGGAGGCGTCTAGCTGCACCCTCACATCCTTGACGCCCCTGTAAGACTGCTGCCTGTTCTTGTTGTAATTCCAAAACCTGATCATGGATAGCGTAGTCTCCTCGCCCAAGTCAATCTCGATAGTGACCGTCTGAGAGAGTCCCCAGGGTGCTAGCCAAGTATGCAGGTCGGAGCAGGTGTGGCACTGGCCGTCAAAGAGCTTGTCAACGGTCCTGGGGTCTTTTCCGTCCCCTCCGAGAACATTCACCGAAGGAGGGTTGGCGGCAAATACGACGTTGGGCGCCGTCAGATCGACAACAAATCCGGATTTTGCGAATATTTCGAGCCCGGCCAGGCCAACGTAGTGGGGGTCTCCCCACGTCGACAAGATGTCGAACTTCAGGTGCCTTCCAGACGGGAATGTAGGGATAACTGATGGTGATCCCTCGGACAATTGCATCTCGCTAATAGGTGCTTCTAATGGTTCGGACAACGGCTCGAGAGGCGCCAACGTCTTCCTCGTGTTCTTGGCCGCTGGGCTAGGCGCGAAGGTCCCCTCGACCCCGCTGCCGTCGTCATCGTCGTCGTCGTCGCTGCTAAATCTCGTCGCCGCCAATACACTCATTTCCGCTTCCTTGATCCGATCCATGATAGTCTGCAAGTGCTGAGGGTTAGTGGCAACTCAGCGCGAGGCCTGCGGCAAGGACCCGAATCTCACCTTGCTCTGCTGCTTCCTGAGAACCTGATCGGGACTCGGAGCCTTCTCCCTCTCTACCAAGGTCGGAACAAGAGGACGCGTGGTATTGAACTTCGTCAAGCTCTCTAAACTCTGCTCCAGTACGTCGTTTTCTAATTTACCGCTTCTATCCGGGGTCGTATCCGTACTACTAAGGGACCCTTGGGTTTGGCCGAAGCCCTTGTCGAACTTTCTAGGCTGACCGAGAGTCGTTATCCTCTTGGGTGTCGCATCCTGGTGCGGAGTCAACATCGCCGTGTTGTCCTTCAACGGTGTGCTCAGCCTCTCTTCATCCTGCGCTTCGATAAGGTCGAATTCATTATCTCCAACCTCCTCCACCTCCTCCTCCACGTCGTCATCTTCGTTGGTAGCTGCAGTGCTGAGTTTCTCCATTAACCTCCTCTGCTGTTCGGGGGTCAAATTTCCGATCTGCTTGACCAAACTTCCCGTGATACTCTCCTCGACCCCGGCGACGCCCCCGCCGGTAACAACCTTCTCCTCCCGGACGTCAACGCTGCGTCCGTACTTGGCAAAATCTAAGTTTCTATTGTTGTTAAAGTCAAAGCTCTGCACACACATATCAGCCTTCACCGCACGAGCTCTCGCACTACTGGGCCTTCTCATGGGCGTAATATCTAAGTTAACCTTCTTCGCGGGTAAGAATTTAGGCATTTCTGCTAACACTTCGGGCTTGTTGGGCGAGGGAGGGAGAAGATCGTTAATCTGTTGGCTGCTCATTTTCGCCCCCAACCCTTCCGTCAGCGCCGCCTTAGCTTTGAGAGTCAAGGTCCCCTCGTACTCGTCGAACTCGTCGTCGTCGTAGCAATCAGAGTCGTAGTCCTCGCAGTCCTTGAGAATGTCCTCCTCTTCAGCAGCAGCGGAGACGCCGCCGAGTTGAAGGATTTGCTTACTAGGCTTGCCCCACTGCCTCCTTTTCGGAGGCTGGTTGCCATTATTGGCATTATTCTTGTTTGCCTGGTGGTCTAGTGCGTTGAGGGCGGGCTCGGCCATACTGATGTCCTCCCTCTTCTTGCTCTTCGCCTTTTGGCTTTTTAACTTGGAATTCACCTTGGAGGCTGGCTGGGAGTTGGCCCCGCCAAAGTTCGTGTTGAAGCCCGCTTCTCTCTTCTCGGCGAGGAGCTGCGTCTTCGTCTTCTGCTTTATTTCTACCTCCCTCTTGAGCCTGGAGCGGGGGGCGAGGAGGAGGCAGTTGGTGAGATTGAAGACATGAAACGCAGAAAGGAGATTTTAAAAACTGCCACTCAAATACAAGGAACTACGTGAGGTTGTTCAAGTTTCCGGTTTGGAGCAGAAATCAACACGGTAATCGCGTCCGGGGTCAGTGAAAACTCACCTGTTCCTCTCCTCCAACATTCTTATATACTCCTTTTGCTTTTCCGCCGGGGACAAGCCTTGCTGCTTGGCGTTTGAGGGGGTTACATTTGCTAGGGGCGGAGCCTGGGCATCAAAGCGATTCTCCTTGTCCGTAACATTCGTTGGCTTGCGGAATATTCGTCGTAGCATCGTGAGTGATGTGCTGTGTGTGTTGTGTTTTTGAAATCTGACTTGTCTTGTTTTCATTTTCCTTATATTTTCCTGGATATGGTTTGACAGCCCATCAAGTGCAGGAGAAGAGCGGAACATTGAAAGAAAACCATCGCGAGCGGACCTCTTAGACCTTTCCGTCCAAGCACCCATTGAACAGAGGCACTTAGCCCGGCCTGGACCAAGAGCCAGCAAAGTTAAACACTTATTTTTCATCTTCATACTGGCCACTACCGAACAACAGGGATCACTCGGGGATCGCTCTAGCAGGTAATCATGGCTCCGAGAATTGGGGGGGTCCCCTTTGCGTCATCGCTGGCGCTGCCGGTGTTGATTTTGGGCTCTCTTTTGGGGAGCTTGATGGGCCACAATGTTTTCCGATACTACATCCGCCGACGAAATGACCTCCAAGACAAGGCAAAGTCTGAGGGCAAAGATTTGAAGGGCTGGCTGATGGCTCCAATAAATGGAGGAAATAAAGGAACGAGAATCGCTTTGAACAACGGTAAAAGCGACGGCGTCGAAAAATCTGCTGCCATCAAGGCTAGCAGCATGAGGGACGTCTTCATTAATGTGGCATTGACGTCTTCGGGATTTGTGTTTGGTTCGTTTCCCGGCTTCATGCTGCGCTGGCACATGGCAGCTTTGATATCGTTCGAGCACGAGTTGGAGGTGATCTTCCATCTTTCTCACACGGTGGTGATTGTTTTGGGGGTGTTGTTCTTGACGTCGTATTACCTGGCAATGATATTCGTCACGGTGAAGAGCTTCAGCTGGATGACGTTCAAGGAGAAGGGCAAGCGGGGCAAGAAGACGAAGAAAGAGGAGAGGGTTATGGATAAGGAGAGAGAACGAACGGAGGCCCTGAAGAATCCTCTGAAGTCCAAGATTGTGAAAGACTACGAGAAGATGATGCGGAAAAAGAAGAAAGGGAAAAAGGATTGAAACGTATCGCTAGGAAAATGTGTGTAATCTAATTTTAATTTATTTGCGCTTGGCCTTCTATCCGAAAATGCGTGAGCCCCCCCACGCGCTCTTGGCTAGCGCAACCAGCCTCTCCGTCAAGACATTCACCCCTTGCCTGCCAAAAAGCATACTACTTCCCTCATACATCTGCTCGTCGTATTCGTCCGCCGTCACCCAGTAGCCTGCATAATCTCCGGAGAAACCTAGGACGATTACTTTGACATCCAAGGAGGTTGCGGCTCTTATCGCCTGCGACGAGTGTAGCAAGCCGAGGGGCGATCGAAGCGACGAGTTAAGAATTATGTAATGGAGATAGTGGCCGAGTTAAGTACAGCTTCCTTCCTCACACACTCTCACCTTCTCGATTTGAGCCCCAGTCGCAACCGTGGGCTCCCCTGGGACGGTGGCAATGAAAATGCTATCGCAGAGCAAAACTACGGTGAGGGGTATATCTTTGGGCGCTCCCCACCCGACGTAAGTCGTGGCCGGGAATGGGAGCGGGGTCTTGGGGTGTTGAGGGTGGCTCGGGGGCAGGGTGTTTGAAGGAAAACCCATCCCCAAGTGCTTGTAAAGGGCGGGGTTGCCTCCGCTAGCCGTGCCGGCTATAGTGGCTATGCCGAACTGAGCTCGGGAGAGGCGGGCGCCGAAGGAGGAAGTGACATCCCATATTTCGGAAGCTCCTGAAACGGTGAACTTCCGTTGGGGCTTGGATTTTTTTGCTTTCTTTCGCGCACTCTGCGACAAGAACAGAGTGCGATAAGAAAAGCGACGAGTTAGATTAATGTAGCAATGATGGTGTCCTGTAACGGGGGGAATCAACGCATCTCACCTTTGCGCTGGGCTTTTCCTCGGCTTGTTTCTTCCTCTTGTTACTCTTGGTCTTGGAGGGTGCGGGTTCGGCTGCGTCTGCGAGGTCGGCGTGATTATCTTCTGCGAGAACAATTTGAGCCAACTCGCGTCCGACGCCCTCTCCTATGACGGTTTTCAGCTCCTCCCCGACGTTTACCGGCCTCTCCCCTCTGTCGTCGCACTCTCCGAACGGACCGCAGTGAGGCATGGGACAAATATCTCCGCAACAAGCCTGCATGACAGCCACCGGGATTGCTTCCTCTAAATCCAGCGTCTCGTTCACCATGCGCTTCGCATCGCCGAACCAGTCAGGGTCGTAATGACGAATGTGAGGGCCGTTACTTGTGCCGTGACAGCTGAAGCTCCCGATGATACCCAGGAGGTCGCTGTTGTTGGATTTTGAGATGAAGGCCCTGAGTCTTGGGTCTACGTGCAGGTCCTCGTCGTTGAGGTATTTCTTTCCCCCCCTCCTCTTCTTCTCTTCGAGGCCGCCATAGCCGGGAAGTGAAGGGTCGGTCAGCCATGTATTGTACGTGGGGTTGCGTTTGTGAGCTGAGAGCGACCTGTTGCTGCTGTATCCCCAGACCTTTCCTTCCCTGCGAAATCGAATCGTGGTGTGGACGATTTGGGTTAGATATGTGAAGACTGACTGACAGGTAATTGGCTGTGTGTTCTTTGTCTCACCTCATCTCGAAGAAGCCTTTCTCCAATTTGCCGTGACAGTCGTCGACGCACTCGATGACCTTGCCCTTGAGAAAGTCGAACATCTTCTTGTCGAACCCCCACACCAAGTTGTGCCCTGCGACCGTCATGGCGTCGTAGAGCTTGTTGCCGTAGTACCTGCCAGGGCCGGAATGGGTGTGCGTACCATTCATTATTATGTGAGACGGGAGGCAGGAGTAAGCCGTGACTATGTGGGAGGTCACGGCGGCTAGGAGCGGGGCCGAGCAGGAGTGGAGGTCGAGGGATATGAGGTAGAAGGTGTTCTGCTCGGAAGAGCCTGAGAGATTAGATTGGGTCCGAGGCGGAAGGGTCGGAGGGGGGAGGGGTTAGAGGTTGACTCTGACGCAAGAGGCAACGACTGGCTCACCTTTCACAATCATGCACGTGACGTACAAGCCCCGGCGACCGTAGGGCTCGCCTTCAGGGGCAGCAGGAGGATCATTCAGCGCTCGTCCTCCTAGCGACGACCAGCCGGAAAGATATCCACCCTTGGGAGGAGTCAGTTCGACTGTTGAGCAGGCCGTGGCGCAGGAGATGGGAGGCAGCATACCGATTGTTTAGAATTTGAACAAAACTAGTCCGTGAAATGGGTGGTTTAAGGGTCAGCAGTGAAGACATCGACAGCAAGTCCTCCGAGAGTTGAATGCAAAGAATTGAAAAGTTCTCTTATTTGGTGATAATAGTGCGCCAGAGGAGATCGTTACAAAAAGTACTACGCCGGCGATTTCTCCGTTGCGAAGAATCCAAGATTCCAAGAATCCTCACCTTTGATTTTAGTTCGACTTCAGTTCACCACCCCTACTTTCATAATTGGGGGCTCATAATTTCATCGGGAATTTCATTAACGCGAAATTGGATTTATTTTGTCGCTATTTGCGGGTACTTCGCTCTTAAAAAGGTTCGTTCCGCTCTAACTTGATGTATAAAGCGTTGTTGCCAAAAATTGGAGGCGCTGCGTCGCTCTGGGGTCAACAGTAGTGCCAGTACTGCAGTAGATTTCCTCTTTGGCTCTGACGAGTAGCTGCGCTGTACCTGCCTGTATCCCCCTTCCGCCGCCTCTCAGTGCTATTGAACACTTTATATCCCAACAAATCGTATACACCCACGCTTTGCATGAAAGACTGGTACTATAACCCGACAAATTTCACTCCAATTCACACTTCTAACTCGTAATTGTTCGTTTACTCCCGATATCGCTTTGATAGATAGACAAAGCGCATTCCAGGGGAGCGCTCGGAGTCTGGAAACCGCCTTTTTCCCCCCCTAGCCCTGCTCCCAACCCTCTACGTTTCGCTCGCTATTTTTAAGCGGAAGGCCATGTTCCCCTCTAGGAACCCAGAGTTCGACGGGCCTACTGTCGTCGAGATCGAAACTAAAAGCAGCCGTGCAGGGGAAGAAAGCACGCCTAATTCGCCCAAAATCACGAAGAACTTGAAGAATATGGGGCTCGAGAACAGGTCTCATCGTGTAACGGATGAGGAGGCCGTTCAGGAGGACGGGAAACAGACCAAGCTAGAGGAGGTGAGAAATATCGGAATCGGGGCGGGGGTGACATACTTCTTCTTCCATGTGCAAACGCGGCGCATCAACTCCCCTGCTCGCCCCCGCCCCCAACCCTAACCCCTCTACACCCCCGCTCCCCCACTTCTCCCGTCCCCCTCCCCTCCCACCAGGTCATGGTCGAGGGAGTTGGCGCTGCCGGTCACCAGCACAAGAGTATCAGGCCCAACCTGCCCTCGCCCACGGAGCGCATCAACTACCTTCAGGAAGCCCAGATGCACCTGAAGGCTCTCGAAAGCGATCGCCAATCCAAGCGCCGCAAACGCTCTGTCGTGAACCTCGGAGATAGCTACAAGATTGGCCCGGCCAAGGCCTCCAAGAACTCCGGTCGCACCTGCACCAATTGCGGCAAGACCGGCCACGATCGTCGCAATTGTAATAAGCCTCGCCTGAACAGCTCGGGGGAGGTCATCGTGTCGCAAAGGAAGTGCACGCGGTGCGGTTCCCTGAAGCATGACCGCCGCACTTGCCTCGTGACGGCGAAGCAGTTGGATGCCCAGGAGGTCAGGACGGAAATGATGAATATGCACAGCGCCCCCAGCGCGGGCATTATCGCCCCTCACTCGTACCCCAACCCCGCCCAGGTCCAAGCCCAGGCCTCGGGCCCTAACTCCTCCTTCCCGCTCCACCGAAACCCCTTTGTAGTGCCTCCCTCCATGGGGGGGGGCATGAACTCTTACACTTACGCCCTCCCCCCTGGCTATCCAATGCCGCCCTACCACCCCGGCCTCCCCTCCGGCCTCCCCTACGGCCACCCCAGTCTCCCTTACGGGTACATGCCGGCCGCTTTCTCCGTCCGTCCTCCCCCTCCTGGCGTCGGTGGGTCGCTACCTCCTTCCTACCCGCCCTTCCCCTCCGGTACTACCCTCCCCGTTACCAATGCCAAAGCCGAAATTGACAACGGTTCCGACAAGCCGCATCTTAATGGCGTAGACAATACTACAGCTGACAAAAATACGAGCGAGGATGATACGCAAGCGCTAGCCAGCAAGGGGCACGACGCTGCCCACCTCCTGCTACTGTTCGGGAAGAAATCGTAGCCCGGCTTTGTGTTTGTAGTGGAATAGGCTGGAAATATCGTATTTTCAGTTTTTTTTTCCATTGCCCTTCATCTTCTCAGCCAACCATCAAAGTAAAGAAAGAATGAAAAAAGAAGGCACAGTTTTAAATATTTATGGGATAGTGTTTTTTTTAATTTTACATCTTACAGCTGCTCCTGCTCCTTCTGATCGCCATCCTTTCCTTGTTCAAGTCGGTATTTCTCTGCCACCCTTCTCTGCTTCAAGCCTTCGAGCTCACTTGGCTTCTATGAAGATTCCGAGCGTCTCGAAGAATTGCCTGAACTCATCCGTCTTCTTGAACCTGGCATAGTTGTCCCTGACCATGAGTTTGTAAATTTCCTCCTCCGCCTTGTCGAAGACGTCGATCGGGACGTTCTCTTCTGGGAGGGGCGTGTTCTCGCCGATTGCCATGGCCTCGATGTGCGCGCGCATTTTACCCGGGATGTTGACCTGGGTTTCGGCCTTTTGGCTAATGAACTCTTCATATATTGCCCTGCTGGTCCTTCTTCTACTGGGGGAAATGCATCGTTCCCCGGGCTTCAACTCCGACGGAGGTTTCTTCGCCAGTTTGTATTCGTTGACGGCCTTGTAGAACATAATGTTCTCGTCTGCGAGTTCCTTCTTCAGGAACGTCTCGAAAACTTCCATGCCAATCTGGTGGCTCAGGATGTGTTTGAGCTCGGCCTTTTCCTTCTGGATTCGAAGTCTAAACGACAAGAGCGAAGAGTTAGATGTTAGTAGCTGTAGAAAAGTAAAAGAAAATGTAAGGGGCGCTCTCACCTGAACTCAACGAGGGCCTGCGGGTTGTCGTCAAAGAGCTTGTGGAAAACTTCGCTCCCGATGCTCATAAGAATGCTATGTTTGTTGGCTATTACGGTGGCAGTTCTCTCGTGGTGGTCCTCGTCTACCAGTGACATCTCTCCAAAGTATTTTCCAGGGCCGAGATGCCCGATGTCCATTGTAATGCTCCGCCTCAGAGGACTAGCCTTTTCGGTGATTATCGGGGGGTCGCCCGGACTCTTCGGGGTGTTGTCGGTCTCGATTCGGACCTCCCCGTGGATTATGATGTAAAAGCGGTCACCGAAGTCCCCTTGCTTGAAAACAATATCGTTGTCGTCCAACTCATGCATCTCCACGTTGGTGGAAAACTCTCCGAACATATCCTTGGAAATTCCCTGTAAGAAGGGTATGTCCATGGACGACAGCTTGCCCATCATGCGGTCCTTCATCACCTGCTGCATTCGGTAGTTTACGTCAGGGACGACTCGAAGGAAGTTGTGGAACTCGTGCTTGCCAATTGTAACGAAGAGTGACTTCTCTTTGGTAGTCACAGTTGTCGTCCGCGGAATATTCACCATAAGCGCTGTCTCCCCAAAGTAGTCGCCCTTCTTCAGCGTTGCCAAGAGAACCTTTTCCTTGCCCCCGGGAGTGTCTCTTCCAGTTTTTTCATCACTGACATCGACACGAGGGCTCGAAGGGTCGTCAGAGAAAAGCTACGAGGAGCGAAGCAACGAGTTAGAATAAAATAATGTAGCAGTGCAGAAGTCCCAGAGATGAGCGCGTCGATATTGAGGCGAGGAGCGAAGCGACGAGCTGTACATACGAATGGAAAGCGCGCCTTCTCAGCTCGTCGCCTCGCTCCTCGCATGGATGTCGATCTCTCGTAAACGCGCCTTCTCAGCTCGTCGCTTTCGCTCCTCGCTCATTCTCACCTCTCCATTGATGGTCTGCATCGTTTTGCGGAAGCCCCGGGCCTCTTTCGAATCCACATCCCTGTACGAGATTACGTCGCACGAGCCGTGCAGAAGGATGTAGAGTTTTTCCCCGTCATCACCCTCCCTGAAGCAAGTTTCACCGGCTCCAAGGGCCTCGTACCTGCACATGGCGGCCAACATTTGTCGCTGTGTATCCTTTATCCCCTTGAGGAAGGGGATGGGCTTCATGACGTCCGAGATGTTAGAGTGCGTAATGGCCTCGATTTGCGTCTTTAGGGAGGGGTTGTGATTGAGAAACTCGTCGAACTTTTCCATATCGGCCATGAGGAGGAGGGTGTCCGTCTGCGGGGGGGGGAGTAGGGGGAGGGGGGGGGAGGAAGAGGGTGTTAGTACACACATAAAACGTAGCTCGTGCGACTTAGAGAAGCTAGCTCACCTTCGCGAACGTCTCGATGCCCTCCACGAAAGTCTGAAGCTTGGCATTGCTAACCCTTCGTTTTGCTTGATTCTCTGTATCGCCCTTGTTCACTATATCACCCGCGACCTTGCTCGCTAGGAAGCCCTTGCTGTTGCCGGTCTTGGTATCAGAGGATGGAAGAGTCACTGACAAACTAATTTCTCCGCTGGCGACGACGAAGATGTCGTCCTGGCCGCACAGAAGGAATTGGCCGGCCCTGAGGCGTCGGGCCTTAAAGAAACAGGCTGCAAATGAGCTCAAATGAGCTTCGTCAAGGTAGAGAAAGAAAGGGGTATTTTTCAGGTAACCTATTTTCTGGCTCTCGGTGACATTCACTGCGCCGCTACTGCCGGAGAGAACCGAATTACAGGCCCCCATTCCAAAGGGGAACCTTGTTTAACTGATGAGCTACTTGTTTGGGAAGGGGTCGTTGTGAAGGCGCGCGCGGAGTTGAAAGGGCGCTGCGTTCGTTTCAGAGTGGGCGGTTTGCGCGTTGAAAGGGTTGCTGGTCTTCGGGAGTAGTACCAGGGAAATCAGTTCAGCTGAGGGAGCGTTAAGAGGATTTTAGAGGTCCTTTGCCATTTTGTGAAATTTGCATCACACAAAAAATTTGCCTCTGAGCCGAATCTTTTGTTTCTTTGGCAAAAATAGTACGGCGAGCGAGAGGGGTGGAGCCGAGTAATATTTGCGTCAGGTTGCGTAGGGAGATTGCCGAGGGAGAGCGCGAGAGCAGCAGCAGGACAAAAAAAACAATAGTAATAGGCAAAGCAAAAAATATGTTTGATGAATGTATGTTGATTATTAGTATTTGTTAAAGGACGATCGAAAAGGGCCAGGGAGTCAAGTGCGGTAGTTTCTCAGCTTTTTTACGAAAAACGCGTCTATTCTTGGTCGGGTCTTTGACTATTCCAACTTTGCGACCGGCAAACTTTATGGACTTGAAGATGGCGTTAGTGACACGATTTCCCCCTCCAGTCTGTGGCGATGTGGTATTGCGTTAGATTATTCTTTTCCGCGGTTGTTTCGGTGATGTCGTGATTTTTTATATTCTTCTGCTCACCTTGGTCTTGAAATCCTCCTCGAGTTTTTCCACCGCATCATAGAGCGGGTCTTCGCCACTTTGAGGGTGATCGTCTGAATCGTCTACGTCTATTAATGGCAGCATTGGCAAAATGCCCTTCTTTGTTATCGTGATGTAACCGGTCGCCTCGTAACTGAGAACGTAGTCGCCGAAGCCCTTTTGCTTTGACTTCCAGATGATGGAAGGAGGGCTGTCGTAGGGAAAACCTGCTCCGTGAATTAGCTGCCCCTGCGCAGAGAGAATGAAGTACTCTGGTTCGCAGGCAGATAGTAGGGACGTGCATCGTACCATGTACTCGCCGGAGTGTAGTTGTTTTGAAGTGCCAGGTGTCAGGCTTACGGAAGGGATCATGTTAATGTTAGCTGTAGTTGGGGGTGGAGGGGGTGGAGGGGGTGGGGAGGAAGGTGGAGGGGTTAATGTATTGGAATATAATGATGGCAAAACCGAGGTGGGAACTTAATTGGCTTGTTGTGCACATAAATTGGGCCGCACCTTGGAATTGCATGGCCTCGTCTGAGGGGTAATCGGCATTCAGTCTGGAATTCAACATTCTTATCCAGACTGATTGTAGGTTGTCGGGTTTGAAAATCAGTGCATACGTCAGCACAAATAAGACCAAAGACGTCAAGGCCGATAGCCTGTTTTTGGAGATGAGGTTCATTGTTTTTATGATGGTTTGAGGTGTTAAGGAAAGTGGAAATAAGTTGGGGTGGGAACGTAAAGGAGGGGTTTGTTGTGGTCGGGCTTGGTATTAGTGTTCCTGTCCCTGATGGGTGGATGTTGAATTGGCGCAGGGGAGACGAGGGAGACGGATCTGTGAGGATGGGTTTACAGGGCGAATCCCAGAATCAGGCCTCTCTTGATTATGACATTGGATTTTTGGATTTTTGCATTTTTTGCGTCCGCTTTCAGCCACTTAGAAAACAGACTGCGTTGACTTGGATATAATCTCTCCGATCGTAACCTGAAAACATTAAATCGTCGCTGGACATGGCAACAGTGGATTGGGCAAGCTCGGCCGCCAAAGCAGTTGTCGCCGATTGCATTGCCAAGAAGAGAGGGGCGATGGGAGAAAATGGCAAGGGGTACAATGAAAGCCTCGTGGAAATATACGCTGAGGGCGCTGTTGCGTTGGGCTGCGGGATTAGGGAACTCGCCAAGAAGGTGGTGGAGTTTGAGGGAGAGGAAGGAGGAGGGGAGGGGAGTGGGGGGGGTGGAGGGGGCGGAGGGGGAGTTGAGGCGCTGCTCGCTTCGGCGGGGACACTGACGCCAATCGGGTCTTCCCCTTCGGTGGGTGCAAGTGGTGTAGGGGCAGGAGCTGACGATCAACTAGCCATTTTGGGAAAGAAGTTGGATAAGATCCTGGAGGAGAACAGCTCCATCATCGTGGACATTAGATCGAACATCTTAAAGTGCAACCTGTCGGAAAATTACGACCTCATGACTAAGTTTTTCGTGAACTGCAAGGAGATCGTTGGTGTTTTGGACGGAATTGGTGGTGCGAAGGCTCCAGATTTTGTTTTGCGGATAGATTTGTTAAGTGCGGATGGGAAGAAGGGAGTGGAGCTTGGAGGTGGGGAAGAAGGGGCAACAAGTGGGACAAAAACAACGTGAACGCTGATTGTTTATTCTAAAGATTCGACATAAATTATTACTTTTTCTGCTGAACGTTATGGAAGTCGACCTTCTCATCAGCATCAGGTTCTGCTGTGTTGGGATGTTGGAGGGGGATAGCAAGCGACGAGTTAGTTGTGAAGTTAAAGCTGTATGAACGACTTGGTTTTTTTCTCTTACGTACCTCCTCCCTCCATTCCCCCTCCAACGTTCCCGCCTCCAGCACTTCCACCGCCGTCCCCACCCATCTCCAGCTTGAGCTCTTCATCGGGGCCCTTCAGGAACCTATTGTAAGACAGGCGTTCAGCCTCTCCGCCATCCTTGAAGTTTGCCCTGATGAAGCTGCCGTCCTTCCCTATTATTGTTATCGTGAAAGGCTCTTGGCCAAAGGCGCAAATGGAAGGCGCTTCTATGCCTTTAATTTGAGCGTAGCTGCGAAGAGTGAGGAGTGAGGGGGGGTGAAGCGACGAGTTAGAATTGGGTGGAGGCGGTGATGGTAAGTGGCCCGATGAACCCAACAATTCTTAATAACTAGCACTAACGATTTGACGGTCTCACCTCCACTCGCTCTCAAAGTACTTGCCCACACCGTTGGGCAGGAACTTGTTGACGAAACTCAGACCAGACTTCTTATTGTTGCCGACGGGGGACCGGTCGGGAGCCGCGGCGGCCATTCCCTGAGGGTAATTCTGGTTGGCGTTAGGAGAAAATTGAGAAGTTCCAGGAGACTTCTCGCCACCTCCCTTGCCGCTGTCGTTGTTGTCGTTGGGATTCTCACTGAGGGAAAAGATGTGGACCGTGCCCTTGTCAGAGGAGCAGGCCACGAAGGAGCTCTCGCTGTTGAAGGCGATCGACTGGATTTCGGCCCTCTCGGTGCCTCGCCTCAGCTCCTTGAGCATATTCCCAGTGTTGGTGTCCCAGATTCTGACCAACGTCCCCTTCTCGCTGCTCGTGGCCAGCTTCGTTCCGCTCAGGTTGAGCGCAATGGCCCCGAGCTCCGCCTCGTGGGCGGCAATGAGGGTGCTCTTGCGAGCGTCGTAAAGCTCCACACGAACGTGGCCGCGGGTGATGCTCGGACAGGCCAGCACCGTGCTGTGGTAGTAGTAATAGTAGTAGTTTGCGGAGTGAATTTGAGTCGGGGGGGGGCGGAGACAGGTTGAGGACGAAGTGGAGCGAAGCGATGAGTTAGAATTATGCAGCGTGCGGTGAGTGATAGTTGTGATAATTTTATGAGTGCTAGTGCTAGTGCTAGTGCTAGTGCTAGTGCTAGTGAGTGGGCGAATGGAAAATGCCCAGCTTACCTGCTGCTGTCAGGGCTAAGCGCCAACAGCCCCTTGGGATTGTTCAGGGTGTTGAACTGGTCCAGAAGGGCGAGGTCTGAGAAGCGGTACACGTAAATTCGGGCCAGCAGCGCAACCACCACCCTGTCCCTTCGCAGCTTCACGGCAATTACTTTTTGGCGGAAGGAAAGCTCTCCGATGCACTTGTTCTGGTGGTCGTCCCATATCATGACCTTGTTTGGAGGGTAGCGGGGGTTCATTCCTCCGCCAACAAGGGCTGCGGGGGTTTTAGTTTGGGTGGGGAGAGGAATGGGGGGGGGATGGGGG
>BRXY01000165.1:46190-69705 GCA_030267945.1 Triparma strigata
CCCCCCCCCCCCCCCCCTCAGCCAGCCCCAGGCTCTGCAACTTCTCCAAGCAGTGCAGGAGCCTCTGCATCCGCGGCTGCAGCGCCCCCGGGAACGGCGGCGAGGTCACTTGCGGAGGGGCGCGCTGCAACCTCTCCGGGATGGTCAAGAGCCTCTGCAACCGGCGCTGCAGCGCCACCGCGAACGGCGGCGAGTTCGCCTGTGGGGGATCACTGTGCAACCTCTCCGGGATGGCTAGGAGCCTCTGTGGCATGGGTTGCAGTGCCGAAGAGAACGGCGGCAGGGGCAGGTACCGGGTCACCTGCGGGGGCTCACTGTGCAACCTCTCTGGGGCGTGCAGGAACATCTGTGGCATGGCTTGCGGGGTCGCAGAGAACGGCGGCAACGTTGCCTGCGGGAATGGGCTTTGCCCGGCCTCGAATCTCCAGCCGTGGTTCTGCAACGGCTCGGGCGAGGAACACTTAGAGCACTGCGGGAGCGGGCTGTTCGTGCGCTCGATCGTCAACAGGTCGTTGTTGTTGGGCCGGTTTTACGAGCTGGACAAGGTCACCGATGAGGAGCTCGAGAACGGCCTCGGCTGCACGGTGTTGCAGTTCCACAGGTGAGTGTCGCGAGCGACTCTATACTATATAACTCTCAAGACCTTTATTAACTCTCTACACACGCGCAGGTGGATCGAGGCGACATACTGCGGCGACAACATCGACATGGCACGCAGCGCTCGGCTCATTGAGCTTGATCACCAGCGGCCGGTCGCCCAGATCGCCGAGCTCATGAAGAGGGGCTCCACCCTGGACTCGCTCGAGGTCAAGGAGGTGCAGATGGACATTTGCCACTGGACCAACTACGCGTACCTGTCCTCCCTGGAAAATAGTTGGAAGAGCGCCAAGTTCCCCCCGGAGTTCAAGGCCCGCCTCCAGGAGCGCAGGGCTTCGTTCAGGAAGGCGTTCAAGGAGGAGGAGGAGAAGGGCGGCGACGGCATGGACGGTGCCATCAGGTTGCTGCAGGCGAAGGCGGGGGAGGACCGTTTCGGACTGATGCCGGCTGAGTATGAGAGCGTCAGGAAGGCGGAGGAGGCTAGGCGGATGGATAGTTTGAAATAGTTATATTTTCTTCGACAAATGTTTTTCTTTTATGTTATTATCGTGTCGTCATCTTCCTTGTCATCTTCCTTGTCATATTCCTTAAGCACAACACAGAAAAAAAAAACACACACACACCACCCCATAAATTCTCAACAATTCCTATGCCCCCATCCTCTTCCTCATATCCATCTGCAGCTTAACCTCTGCGAACTGCCTCGCCTGCTTCGCCTGTTTATTCCCCGGCTCTAGCCTCAAGCATTCCGTCAACACCTCGCAAGCCTCCGTCCACTGTCCCATCGCGTGAAGGCTCACGCCCTTACGGAACAACCCCTTCACGTTGGAAGGGGAGACGGCGACGCATTCACTCGCATCTTCATAAGAGAACACCGAAGGAAGGGGTGTGTGTGTATTTGTTGGAAGCGTGTGTGTCGTTAGAAAAGCGTTAAAAGGCACAAAAACGAAAAAAAAAAACGTCGCTTTTCAAACCCCTTTTTAGAATTGCTCTCTCACCTTTAAGCGCCTTCTCATGATGTCCCAACTTCAAAAAGCACGCACTCCTATTACTCAACAACATCGGATAAATTTCATTAGGAAGTATCGGCGTAACCTTCTCCACCCCCAAGGTGTAGAATAGGACGGCTTGGGCGTACTCGCCGTTTTTGAAGGCTTCGTTGCCTTCTTCTTTGTGTTGGGCTACTTCTTTTAATTTTTCGGTTATCATTGTTGAGGTTAAGGCTGAGGGTTCGTCTTTGATATCTCCGGTTAAGAACTTGTTGCCTGTCAATCGAGAGACAGAGAGAGAAAGAGAGGCGGTTAGGGCGAAAGTGTTTTGACGTTTTTATTTCGAGAAAGGAAAACAAAACACAAGTCTCTCACCTATCCTCGTAAGCGGTTCATTGACGAGTTTCCCTTCATTAACGAAGACTGCGAACTGGTACTCCTCCTTGCTCTGTTCTCCCCTCTGCCTTGCCCCGTCTTTTACGTAGTCGCATTCCACAGTTTGACCCGCGTAATTTACTTTAAGGTCGGTAGCGCCGGCGTGGTAGAGACGGTCGTCGACGCCGGAGAACGTTGAAGGGGAGTAGTTGCAAGTGCAGGAGGAGCTGAGGTCGATCTGGACGGTGGAGCAACGCTGGGAGACGTTGAGGGTTAGGGAGGAGCAGTTGGAGATTTCGATGTGTTGGGTTATGATGTTGGAGTTGACGTTGAGGGTGAAGGACTTGCAGTGTTCTAAGAACACCTTTATGAGGGGGGAAGAAACGGTGTACGTTTTATTTTCAACATTGCGGAAGACCACGACCTTCTTCCCCTTTAGGTAGTTTTCGTCAACGATTATTGAGGATGAGGAGTTGGTGTCGTCATCTTCGTTTGTGACGACCAGTTTGAGGCTGTCCTCCATCTCCTTCTGCTTGGACATGGCAGTCTTGAGGAGGGCAATTTGCTCCGCTTTCTTCACTTCCTCAGCCTGTGAAGAGGAGTAGACGGCCTTATCGTGCCCCAAGGACTTTGAGGCTTCTTCCTTTTCTAGTGACTGTGGCGCAGCGTTGTTTGTTGAGTCAGCGTACAGCTCGTCGTTCACCTTGTTAGGGTTCTTCTTGCCTGTCTCTTGTCTCTTACCTCCTCTACATCGAGCTTAGTGTCTAATTCATTCGCTAATTTATCCCAATTACGGTACTTTTCATCGTGAAGCTTTGACTGGAATTGATATATATGTTAGTGATGAGCGCATATTTATTATTACTGCTACGACAAGGGTCCGATAAGGGTCCCTAACAGGGTCCAACAAAGGGTCCAACAAAGGGCATAAAAGGGCCTCAAGAACTCGAGTATCAAAAACGAAAAGCTTTATGCCTTAAAATATCGCACAAATACGCATAATATCACAATACACAAGTGACAAGAGCAAGGCACAAACAACGTGACTTAGGAAGGAATATACGTACCATTTTAGAAATTGTGGTCGAATCTCTGAAAGCATTTCTAGGCATTTCTAGGCATTTCTAGGCCAATTCTAGCGCGCCACCGCTCAATCCTTTTCTTCCTGAGGCCTGATAGTTGTTGAATTGCAGTAAATCAACTTTGGGACGTACGGACGGTCCGTATTTGTATCTTTTTTCTTCTCGAGCAAACTTGGGCGGACACTTCCGGGCTCCACTTCAGTGCTAGTGTGTAGTCCACTGTTGCCGGTTAGGGTCACACTAGCACTCCAATATGTCTTCCAATGCTGACATCCAGGCCAAGATCGACGAAATTGAGGCCGAGATGGCCCGAACTCAAAAGAACAAGGCCACCAATTACCATCTCGGGACCCTCAAGGCCAAGATAGCGAAGCTCAAGTCCGAGCTCCTCAACGGCCCAGGCGGCAAGTCCTCCGGCTCCAAGGACGCCGGCCGTGGCTTCGAAGTGAGTAAGTCAGGCGACACCCGCGTCGGCCTAGTAGGTTTCCCCTCCGTAGGCAAGTCGACCCTCCTCACGACCCTGACCGGCACGGCGAGCGAAGCCGCCGCGTACGAATTCACCACCTTGACATGCATCCCGGGTACTATGGACTACCGTGGAGCTCGCATTCAAGTCCTCGACCTCCCCGGTATAATTGAAGGTGCTGCTGACGGTAAAGGTCGAGGTCGTCAAGTTATCTCCACGGCCCGTACTTGTAACATGATCCTCATAGTCCTCGATTCTGCGAAGCCTGTCACTCATAAGAAGCTTATTGAGAGCGAGCTTTTCAATTTCGGGATCAGGATTAATCAGAAACCGCCGAACGTCAAGTATACTCAGGGGCAGGCGGGAGGTGTCAGTTATCAGGAGGTGAGAACAATACGATCCCCGATAACAATTATTTATGGAGAGGTTTCACGCATTCTTATCTCACCTCCCCCCCCCGCGAACTCCATTTCTAACAGGTCTGCCTCCAAACCAAAGGCATGAATTCCGAAGTCGCCAAGATGGTCCTGAAGGAATACCGCGTCTCCTGCTGCGAAGTGATCCTCCGTGAGGACATAACCGTCGACCAATTCATTGACGTAATCGAAGGCAACAGAACTTACATGCCAGTCCTGTACGTCATGAACAAGATCGATCAGCTGACGATCGAGGAGCTCGACATCCTCGACAGCCTCGAGAACTACGTTCCCATAAGCAGCCAGCACAAGTGGAACCTCGAGGAACTAATGGAGGAGGTCTGGAACAGATGCGAGATGCTCAGAGTGTACACTAAGCCGAAGGGTTCCTCCCCCGACTACGACGAGCCCGTTATCCTCCACGCTCACCAGCCTACGATCGAGCAGTTCTGTAACAGGCTTCACAGGAACCTTATTGATAGCTTCGCTTATGCGTGGGTTTGGGGGAAGAGCGCGAAGCATCAGCCGCAGAGGTGCGGGAAGGAGCATGTTCTGGAGGACGAGGATATCGTGCAGATCGTTAAGAAGGCGGGAGGAGCGTAGAGGGAGCTGATATTAATTGAATGAAAAGCTTTAAGTAAAAAGAAAAAAGGAACGGAACGGCTTTTAAACCTTTTTTACATAGACAAATATATAAAATCAAATGTTAACCTTCTTCCTTCCTTGTAATAAATAAATACTCACTCAATCCCCTCCCCCGTATCCCTCCTCGTACAACTCGCCGACCCTGCTCATCTCCGTAATATTCTTGGGGAACGCCGGGCACGATGTCAGCGCCCAATTTCTCTCGTCGTCCCCCCTACTAGTGTAGCACATATTGAGCGGCAAATTAAGCACAACGCTAGAGGTGTAAATGCTCATTATAACGGTGAAGTACCTGAGGCGGTGGCGGCGGGAAGTCTTAAAGTCCCTCCATGAGAGGGGGAGGTCAACCGGGTAGCGTTGGAAGGTGTGAGACGCGTAGCCGATGATGCTGTCGGTGACGACTAGCTCGCCGAAGAGCATTATGCACATGTTTGTGAGGGTCTGGGAGATGGGGATGGCGGGCGAGCCGGGATCTCCTGGGTTCGCCCTCATGAGGAGCCAAAAATAGGAGCTGACCAGAAGAGCAAGTGCCTCAGAGAGTAGCAGCAAGTGCATCGTTGTCTCGCAGAACTGTAACTTCCACTTTCGCCTTTCTTCTTTTGTGCTCCTTTGCGTTTTGATTTGCCCAGTCTCTTCTTCCCCTTCTCCTTCCCGTGGTTGAACCACGTTGTCCCCCGATCTCTTGCAAAGTTTCAGCAGTCGCCCAAACGTGTCTTCCCACGGTGTCACGCCCTGCAGCAGTGAGTCTGCTGTAATCAACTCGGAAATCGTTCCTGCAACCTCAAAGATAAGACTCTGACTGACGGTGTTCGCACTACCCTGCATCAGACGGTTGGTAACCGATACAACAACGCAATAGAAGCTCAGAAAACCGACAACTTCATCTTGGATGTCGCATTTCGTCCTCTCCATGATGTAGACGGTGAACTTCCATCCAACTTCTATTCCGATGTTAAGGAAGAGTATGGGGGTGAGGGTTCGAAAGAGAAGCTTCTGAAACATTGTAGTCGAAGATCGAAAAAATCCAGGCATTACCACGTACGTAAATAAGAAACCAAAAATAAGTTCAATAAAAAACGCTACCACCACGCCGATGTACCACTTGAGTAAGCCCGATTTTGTTGACTTTTTCTTGTGGGTGTCTCTCGTCCATAAATCTGCAACGACGAAAACGAGAGGCATGACAAAGATACCCAAAATCGCAAATATAACTGCATTGGCAGGACCCAACTCGTTTGTGCCCGTCTTACCGGCATGTTCATAAACGCGAATGAGCGAAATCGACATAAGTATTCCTACGAGACCTGTGATTGCGGCACCAAGAACAGTGCCTTGCATTGTTGGTCGTAACATTACCCTCGCTCGAAACAGGATTGCTGTCACGGAAAAGCAGCAAAATGCTATGAGGACCAAGTAAGTTGCCACACTCATTGTTGTGTTGTCCGCGAAAAAATCGGAACGCCATTGAGGAGTGTAGGGTACGATGGTTACATTGCTTTCTTTTAGGATGGGAGGATCGAATCTAGCGTGTTCAGTGTAGAACTCACTGACAACTTGGTCATATCCAGACTGCTTTAGACAAAATATGCAAGCCAGCGGCAAGATGGATGCCACAACCGCATACCCCGAAGATTCAAGCATGAAGTCCCTGAGGTTGGTTAGCCATAATTGGCCTGCAAGAGAGGCCTGCTCAGCTGCAAGAGAGGCCTGCTCAGTCGCCACGAGGGACAACCTGCGGGCGCCATCGGCGATTATCACGCGGACGGAATCGCGACCAGACTCTCGGCCCGAGTCCATGCTTCACGAAGCGGTCTTTGGTGAGGTAAAAGTGGGTTGAGGGTTATCGACGGGATAGTAGTTGTTAGTAGTTGTTTTAAAACAGGATTGCTGGTTTATCGCGACTTCTTAGAGAAATTATTTCGAAAGCCGCCCCTTGCCTAGTCGATTAAACGCGATCCGCGCAATAACTATCCCCAAAGCGATGTAATTGGAATAGAATCCCCAGAATGTCAAAAGTCAGTGCTTCTTATGGCAAGTCAGTGTCCAAAGCTGGCACTGACTTTTTGCTGCTCAAATTGTCCTGGAAAGGAATAAATTGGCCAAGAGAGGAGAAGTCCGCCCCCTCCCGCCCCCTCCCGCCGCCCCTGTCTGATTTTTACGTCCCCGGAGAACTCAACCCATGTCTCTTCCGACTCCTGCCCGCCCGCCCCTCACTTTTACCCTAGACGACGTCCAAGACTTCCTTTCTGTGTCAGCTCAGAGATTCCTTAACCAGGGCAGTGTCGGGGAGGATGATCTGGAGTTCGCCAACGCTCTCTTGATATCATTTGTGAATTACGCGAAGGCTGACATTAAAGACTATGCCTTCGTCAAAGAATCCCCCCACTCAGACACAAGCTCCCCCGATTCTGGCAGCGCCCAGCACACACCCAGAAGTTCCACAGACGAATCGTCCCCGCAAGAATTATCCCAATCGCGAGGCCCTAGGATCTCCAACAGAGCTTCGAACTTTTCAAGCATCGGTCGAATACTATCCTCTCGTTCGACTTCAAGATTTTCACTCCATAAAATTGCCCCTGTCCTGGACGAAACGTCCACGGCGCTGAGCGTCTTCAACTCTCGTGAAGCAATCTCATTCATGAAGCTCCTTAATATTGACTTTGAATTCGAAAGTAAGACTGTCACGCAAATGACGCTCGTCATCCAGAAATATACGGTCGAAGAGGATGAAATGATCTCCACAGCAATGGGCCTTGTCGCTGGGATGAAAATGACCGGGGCGATTCCGTTCAAGGACTTCCCCACGACTTTCTCAACGACGAAGTATCTAAAAGGTTTCTTTAACAAGAAGTCTGGAGATATTTACACCAAGACCGCGTTTACGGTTCGGGGAGACCACAGCCACGTGGCCGCGAGGTTAACGAACTACTACTTCAAGTACACGAACCCAGCGTTCGGGTTTAGCGAAGAGTACGATTTCGACGATCACTACCTCGAAGTACCCAACAGCCATAGCGCCATCTTGCGCCAGGACTACGTTTTTCCATCTCCGCTCTCAAACCGCGAAGCTATAATGCACCAGGTCTGGAAGCGTTTGAGCGACAAGACAATAATGGTCTGTTATTATCCACTTCTATCTCATCCAAAAGTTGAAAACAAGGACGGAGACTCCGTCATCCGAATGACGTTAACTAACGCATATTTAGTAAGGCAGCTCGACGACGGTACCACCGTAGTCGAGTGGGGTATGCGCGCTAATTTTGGCGGTAGCTTACCGTCGGTGATCGTCAACGGATTCATCATCCCCAACTTTGATCGCGTTCTAAGTCAGAACACCGCATATTTTGCCTTTTCTCTTCGTTTGGAAGATTTAACTAAGGAGGACGGGAAATTGCTTGGCGAGATATTGATAAATCAGATTAAGGCGGCCAGGAAGAGGGGCGGCTGGAAGAAACGCGCTGAGCTGGGGAAGGCTGGCGTCGACGAGTTCTTATGTATATCCTTGGCGATGCGTGAACTGTTGCCTCGTCGCTCGTGGCTAAGGGCATTGTTGCACGAGCTAAGCCTTAATCGGGTGAAGGCCGCTCCAACCGTTACGGCGTCGCTTCTCGACATGAAGGATCGCGACGCCATTAACTTAGCGAAGGGCCTGTCGACCATTATCCTCACTAACACGGAGGTATCAGCTGCAGTGGATCATTGGATCGCTCAGAACGCCCCGCTGGAGGAGTTTGAGAAGGAGCACGTGTGGATGCGCTCATTCTTCGTTGAGATCGCTCAGCACAACCTGAACACGAGCAACCTTGGTCTAATGTTACGAGTATTTGGCGGTGCATTGCTGTCGACGGTCGATCTTGTCACCGACGTTTACATGACATACCGGTTTTTCAACACGGAGGGTGATGAAGGATACGGAAAGACCAACGCAGTCTTGATCGGCTTGACAATGTTCATGCAGTTGCTCACTTCGTACGGTCAAAACGCTAAGTCAATGAAACACTTTTTCCAAGACGCATTTTGCATATTGACGGGCCTCAAGCCAGCTCTTGACGCGTACAGGGTCGGATCTGGCGCCGAGCAAGAAGATTATCACTTAGTAGACCCCCTTACGGAGTTGACCTTCTTTAAAGGACTTGAAATCATCTTCGAGGCAGTACCAAGTTCTATCGTGCAAATATACGCCTTCCTTTCCGCCAAGGAGAAATCTTTGGATGCCTTGATTTCCATTTTAACTTCGGCGGCAACCATTGCGTTCACGTCATCCATGCTGACCTACGACTGGGATACATCACCTAGCAATAGGACAAGCGCCCCTCTCTATTACGGTTTCGTTCCTGACAAAGCGTTAGCCCGAGCGGTATGCTTTTTTTCGATGATGTCACTCTCATTCGTGCACGTGCTGTTGCTCACGTCGGCGTGTGCGCTGCTAGCTTTGACGAACCCGAATTTACTGCTGCTCTTCTTGGGTGTGGACATGGGCATCTTCTATCTCTACAAGATCATGCGGGGCGACTTCTTCTACTTCCTGAACCTCGCTGGCGTTATGAGATTTGTCATGGCGATCATAGAACGGTTCGTCATAAAGATTATGGTGAACTTTACGATGCTTATACAGTTACGTCACCCTCAAGAAATGGGCGGACTCCCTTTCCTATTTTCTATTCTCACTTCAGTGGTTGGGAGGTGAGTATGGAAATGGCGCTCTAGAAGTACGAAGAAGCGAACTAACAAATTTTCACCGCAGCTTTATTTCAGTCTACGCCTACTCAAATTACTACGACGAAGATGAAGACGTGAAACTTGACGACGAGACGCTGCAGACCGCGCTCGGAAGTTTGTTGGCAATCTGGTTCGTCTCCGCTGTGACGTTTGCCATGACCATTAAACGAGAGTACATCCACACCTTTTACAATATGGACACTGCGTCAACCTACAATCTGAAATGTTTTTTGCATCTCAGGGAAGACCAAGAACTCGAGAAAAGCGCGTTCTTGACAGCAATCCACCCCGACATTTACAAGAAGTGGGGCGATGAACTGATAAAGCCGTGGACGATCAAAAACTGGAACAGGTGGGAAGAGGAGAAGCCCGCTTGGTTCACTGACACCTGGATCGAGAACGTCCCGAACGTATACATCCCCTTCGAGTGGCGCGTGAAGTACAAGAAAACGAAGGGCCGAGTCGACGATTCCCAACTTCGGAGGCGACGAGGAACCATCAGCGTTCGCGAGCTGTTAGGTGGCGAGGAAGTCAAATGAACAACTCAATTTTGTTATCATAATTAATCATAATTTATCGTTACCAATGCAACCCCGGAATACTATAACCCTCCAACTGTTTGTAGTCCACCCCTCCGTTCTCCTTGTCGATGTACTTGGCAAACTCTCTGTGCATCTTCCCGCTCGTCACAAACTTGCAAAGCTCCTTCTTCGCCCTCTTCCCCTTGACGTCAATCCCGAAAATCTCGAAGAAGTCGTCCACCCTCCTCACCGTCCCCAGACCGTAGACGTCCTCGTCCTTCTTGAAATACTCCCCGCCCTCCCCCATTCCAATAATATTGATAAGCCTCTTCATACTCTCCTTCCCGCTCCCATCATGCTTATTCGAGTTCTCCCAAAACTTCTTAACCTCCCCCCCCCTCCCCCTCAGCATCGGCCTCTTCCCATAATAATGGAAGCAGACGCTCCTCGCAGGCGTGTAGAAGTCGTACCCCTTAGTGAACCCTCTCAAACCCATCGATATCTACGACTCGCATGAAGATATTCGCTTGCACATTAGAATTGAGTAGCGGTCTCAAAAGTATCCGGCTCCTCTCCCACGTTCTCACCTCTTCTCCTTGAAAAACCATCGGCAAATTAACATCGTAAGGCACGTCATAAACGAATTCCCCGTAACTGAAAAAAAAACCAGCGGCAAAATAAGGGCTAAGTATACTCTCGCCTTTGAAGGGAGGTTTGAGCTCTGGCTGAGAACCGTGACGTAGGTACGTGCCCATGTGAGTACTTTCGAATTGAGACTGGCACATAACAGGAATCGTGGAGCGTTCAGAATAACCCGTAGTCTTAGATATCGACCCAGCCACGTCAGTCAAATACGTCGTCAGGACGGCCTTGGGGTTGGCAGTATTATCGAGCTGAGATATTATGTCGGAATCCCAGGATTTTACGAACTCGAGGTGGGCGTCGACTTGCATGGCGTACGTTTCGCCGTTGTAGAGGCGGGAGCCTATGGAGCGGGCGAAGACTGGACCCGTCGCGGACGACGCGGGGAGGACGTACACCTCGACGTTGGATTTGTGGAGGCAGAGGGGGTGGGTGGGGTTTGAGGCGCAGGGGGGGGAGTCGAGGCAGGAGAAGGTGTCGGTGGGGGCGTTTTGTTCGATGATAGTTACGCGGACGCGGCCGGGGAGGTCGGCGTTGCCGAGGATGTTCGTCAGGGTGACGGAGCACATGGGGTCGCGGTAGCTGGAGATGCTCACGTAGATCGTGGGGAGGCCGTTGAGGGTGGGCTGGGCGAGGGACTTGGGGGGGAAGGTGGGGACAGTGATTTTAGGGGAGGAGGTCATGAAGACATCAGTGGGGATGCTCTCGGAGGGCCAGGTAGAGGATGACGATGTTGAGTAGTGTTTGAACTGTTCTGCGGGTTTTGTGTTTGTGTTTGTGTTTGTGTTTGTGTTTGTGTTTGTGTGTGCGGTGGCCGTGGTGTGCATATTGCTGTTTGCTGCACTGATTGTGCCTTCTTGTGCCGAGACATCAGTGAGCGCCTTAAAACAACATATTGAAGATACTATTAAACACGATAGCAGTATCACATCAATGAGCTGATATCTGCGGCGCCTAGGTTTGTGCCACCCGCCGCTGGGAGGCATTGTGTCTATAGGAGTGTGTCTAGGAAGTACGGGTCGCACAAACAAGGTAGGTTTTTGTTATTTTAGTGAATAAACAACACCACGCTTTTAAAAAACGTGCTGGTGCCTATAATGGTGGATTATCGATGTTTAAATAAGTATGTTTGCAATTGCGATAGAACGCGACGACGGGCTTAAATGACGGTTTTGGAGGTGATCCTTTTTCCAGGATGCTATCTCTGGCACCAAACTTGGCACCAAATCTGGCACCAAACTTGGCCTATATAGCGTTACCGCGCGTTACGTTAGACCTTCAGCTCTTTCGCTGAGCGTAGAACGTTTTTAAAAAAGATCCTACGCTCGAAATAGCAGCTTTATAAGCAGTGAAATACAGTACTGTAGCAGCGCCATAGCAGCAGCCGTAGCCTAGGCCATAACTAGCAGTCTATAGCAGCTCCTATAACAGCTGTCTAAACTGTAACCATTATAAGGGTCATGGCGTGGCCGCTTTCCATCGTACAAATGCTCGTCACTGCATACGTCGTTTGCCTCGCGTTTGAATTCAGACGTTTGTCAACTCCTCCTGCATGTGACAATGTCAACTACAGACATTGCTACCATCCCAATCCAAAGCACAGTATGAAACCAAGCGATGAATTTATATTAACCATCAAAACGTTCAACAATGGCACACACACGACTTTCACTGAGTGTAAAGGCCTGCTTAACACTGCGACTAAATGCGAATTCATGATAGATCCTCACAACCGTCTGCATGTAAAGTCTCCGCACTTCCACCCTATAACAGCAGAGTTCAAAGTCAAAGGCTACCCGCACATCAAGACCGTAGATTTAACAACAACCGAAATTTCCCAAGACCAGGCCAAACTAATGTACCTCTCCGACCCTCTGACCTTCCGAATCCTAAACCCCTCAACCCCCACCCCCTGGCCTCCCCCCGGTTCCTCCGAAATAAAGTCCCGCATGTTATACGGTGCCTCTCTCTACCACGACACCGCCACCGTCCGTCCCTCCTACCACCGTCAAATTGGCCCCACCTCGACCAACCGTACAGTCACCATAAACGTAAACGTCAAGATATGCAGTCACTTAGAATACCAGCTTCGTCTGTATCAAAAGCAGACGTTCGACATGATTGATAACACCTTGACATCTGCTTTAGGTTCTTCAGAGAGTTCAATCGTCCTCGATGAGCTTCGATATTACACTAGCGACAGGTATATCTTCCGTTTTTTGTTGACTTCTTTAATTAGTTTCGCGCACATGTATTTGAGTTTCAAAGCTTTCAACCTTGAAGTAAAGTATTACCTTAAAAAAAATAGGAAGGGCGTGAGTTTGAGCGCCGTCAAGGTCGCTGTTCTTAGCGAGTTGGTTATTTTTCTTTATCTGTGCGATGGGGGAGCGGGGAAGATTGTTATTATGAGCGTTGGAGGGGATGTGTGTGTGCAGGTTTTTAAGTTTATTAGGTTGAGTAGGTTTAGATTTTTTGGGGAGTGGCCCTTCGTTAGAGGGGAGCAAATTGAGGAGGAGAAGGAGAGGTGAGAAGCGACAACACGGGGTTACATTTATTTAATCAGTCTAACTCTTCGCTCGCTTGTCACAGCGACGATCTGGACGGAATCGCGCTCAAGTATAGCACGATATTTTTGGCTCCGTTCTTTGCGGGGCTCATGATGTTCAATTATAAGTTCTACGTCTTCAAGAGTATTTACAGCTTTGTGATTACGGCTTGTGCGGATTACGTGTATTTCTTCGGGTTCATTAAAATGACTCCCCAGATCTACGTAAATTACAAGTTGAAGACTGTCAGGTGAGCAATACGTTGTTTTGTCTTTGGCCAATGCCGCCGCTACTTTAAACTCACTCCTCGCTTCGACTTTATTCGCTCCTCGGCCAGCCATTTGACGAATAATATGATGGTGTACAAGGTGTTCAACACCTTCGTCGACGACGCCTTCGCTTGGTTGGTCGACAGTCCCTTGAAGTGGAAAGTGATGTGTTTGAGGGACGATTTGATTTTCGCTGTGCTGGTGTATCAGAAGTTTATCTACAGGACGGATATGAGGAGGGCGAACGACTTTGGGATCGCGTTCGAGGAGGATCCCAAGGCCATCGAGGCCAAGGAGGAGGCCGACGAACCAAATAAGCTAAAGAATGAATAAAGATGGTTTATTTTCACTCATGAAAAAATTGTTTTTTTAACGCACCCGAAACCACTTTTAACACTCCACTACCACAATTCAGTACAACGCCTGGTGAATTATCCTATACGGATCCTGCAGCTCACAAGGGTACGTCAGTGTGTCGGTTCTATCATCGTCGTCACAGCCCCAAGCCGTCCCCTTCCACCTCCAGTAAGCGTCCTCCACAATCGTCGCCTGCTGCTCCCAGTTAAATTGCCTGAACCTCGACCAGGGGTTGTTCTGCGTTCCGTCCCCTTTGATCTCATAGGTGTACATGCCGCTCCTTTCGTTCATCTGCTGGAGAAGCCATTTCCAGAATCCGACGCCACCCTCTTCGAACATCTCGCCGTCCTGAACCTGCCATACGTGCCACAGCTCGTGGACCAGCGTGACTGTGCTGGGGCACTCATTCTTGTAATAATGAACGGTATTGTCTACCACCATGGCTGCTGCTGAGTAGTCCGAGCCTAACCACTTAAGCCACTTGGGCAGCCCTCCGTAGACAACGTTCACCACATCAAAGTCTATCAGGTCGCCGTGGTACCGTTCGTCCATGCTGCGGAAGAACATTTTGGCCTCTTGGAGGCTCTCCTGGCAGGCCGGTAACTCGGTCAGTTTCGTGCTCGTCATCGCCGTCGGGAACATCGATTCGCTCGGGGCTGCAAACGACAAGAGGAAATTCATTACAACCAGGTTAATGAGGTAGAACTTCAAAGTGTCCATCGCTTGCCCATCCCTCCTCGAGCTCAAAGACAGCTTTCCGCTGACGAGCGCAATTATCGGCATGAACAGTATGAGGCAGATGAAGAACGACAGGATCTGCATCATGAACCAGCCCCACCAGCCCCTAATATAATTACCGAAGGAGAAGCGGAGCGTGATCAAGAGGCCCGTCTGAAGGGGAATGAACATGGCGCCCTGGATGAACAAGAGGAGTAGAACCTTGCAAAAGTTCAGCTTCTTCTCCTTCTGTAAACGCTGTTGTCTCTGCTGCTCCTCTTCGTCAAAGGTGTCCTCAGTCTCTCGTAGCTCGTCAAACTCTGATTGGGACACCTCCCGGAAAGAGCCGGAGAAGGACGTACCCCGCTCCATGTCCACTGTGTCTCCACCAGAGCTGATGCGACGGAGCTGGAGCTCGTGCTGTGTGTCGTTGCTGAACATGACACAAGAAGGGAGCAGAGAAACTGTTAGTTGTCGTCGATCTGTTTTTGTGAAATGTTTCGTGTTGATCGTCGGGCGGAAAGGGGGTCGTTCTTTTGAGGCGCGGAGTTTTGAGAAGGTAGTAGGCAAGGTGTGAAATAACAATGCGAGGGCGACTCCCCCCAGTGGCAGTAACTAGAAGAGTATGTCTGTGGGTAGGGCCAAGGAGGATTCAGGCATTCCAGCTCCAGCAAACTCAATATTTTACTCCCTAAAGTCCCATATTTCATAATGGACGACTCCACCGATGAATTCCAGGATGCCAATACAAGCTTCGCTAGCGCTACCTCCAACCAGCCACCCACTCCCACCAACAACGCGTCAAACTCGTCAAAATCAGCCTGCCTAGAAGTCGATGCCAACGATCCTTCGAGCTCCTCCCCTTCTGGTAATTATAACGATGCAAACGTTTCTTTCATGACTCCAAGCAAGGTCACGCTGAACATTACTCCGAATGCTTCCCCTGATCTGCCTCCCATGGCGTCACCTGTCGTACAATCCTCTCCTCTCGTAATCGATCAAGGGGTCGAATCAATTTCGAAAGTCCTCTCCCCCTCTGCTGAGGCTCCCTCGCCGGTGAAGACGCCGGTGAAGACCTCTTCTTCGTCTGACACTGCCAAGCCGCCGTCGCCCGAGGCCTCGCCTCCCAAGGCGGACGCTGGAGGTGTGCCTCCTCCCACTGCGTCTCCAAAGTCCGATCGCACCCCCACAGCCTCCCCAGAGCCTCCTGCCCCGCCGCCAGTGTCGACGTCTCCCCCGATCCGCGGGGAAAACTCTTCGAGTGGCTTCACCGGCAACAACGGAGGCGAGGCTAATGACCCGGAGCTCCTCGCTCTCCTCAAGGGAATTTCGTCTGGTGGCAACGACAAGGTTGACAGCCCCAAGGTCGCCAACAGCCCGCCCAACGCTGCAACGTCTCCTCCGGCTGCCTCGCCGACTCTGCAGACAGAACACGCAGAAACCCTGCCCACTCCTCCTCCAGTCAAGGACGCGGTTAAGGAGGAGGAAACCAAACTGGAGCCGCCTCAAGACGAGCTTCCCCCCCCTCCTCCTCCGGCCACGAAAATTAGCCCGGATTCTCCCATCATCGGAGTGTCTTCATCGTCATCAAACTTTTCCGGAAAGAACGGCGGGGACGCCAACGATGCCGAGCTCCTGGCCCTCTTGAAGGGCATATCGAGCACGAGCTCGCCGGCCCCAACTCCTGCCGCCTCCACTTCCCCCAACGTCTCTCCCAACAAAGTTGAGAAGGCAGAGAAAGGGAGGGAGAGGACGAAGGAGCAGGAAGTGGCACCCACGACCAATCCTCAGCCTTTCCCCGACGAACAGCCCCAAGCCTCCGACGAACAGCCCCCTGCTGCTTCCTTCGACCCCAAGTCGACAAGCTGGAAGACGCGCAAATCCTCCTTCGAGGCTATCAACGAGCATCTGAAGGCCTCGTTCGAGGAGTCCAGCCCCGTTTCCCTGACGTCTGTAGTCGTGGAGGATACTTCCATGGACCTGGACGCTTCTATTTCGGCGTATTTGTCGGACAGCAACGCGGCCGCCCTGGACGCTGCGGTGGCGCTCGCAGTGACTTATTCCAAGAGGTCCTCCGCCGTCGCCACCTCCAATTCCCAGACGATCACTTCCATCGCCAAGTCCCTCGTCAAGTCTGCCTTCGCCTCCTCTCGCGCCTCCACGGTCAAGCAGACGAAGGAGCTTGTCGTTTCGATCATGACCCACAGGTGAGAAAGCCGAGAATGCGTAAACTTTTTTTGTTCTTGTTTCTTAACTCGTCACTTCGCACTTCGTTCGCAGCAACGGCCCTTCCAACCTGCGCAACCTCGTGTCCTCCTTCCTGACGGAAGGCCTCGCTTCCAAGAAGCCCAAGGTTCACCATGCGTCTCTCGACGCTACGCTCGACGCCTGCTCAAACTTCGGAGCCAAGTTTCTCCCCTTGAGCACGCTGGTCTCGGCCGCTCCCAAAATCACCCTTCACTCTGACGGACGCGTCCGCGAGAAGGCGGTGGAAATTCTCGCGGAGATCTGTCGTTCCTTCGGGTCGAAGGACCCTATCAAATCCGTCGTATCCACGCTCAAGGACACACAGCAGAACCAGCTCGACGCCATGGTCGAGTCGAAGCCCAACCCGTCCAAGCCCAAGGTGGCAGATTCGTGGGCGTTCGACCCTGCTCACGCGTCCATCACCGCAGAGTCGGTCCAGCAGGAGCTCGAGGAGGAGGTGAGAAACGCGTCAACCCCGTTCTTTTGAGGCCGCTGTCATCGCTACATAATTCTAACAAGATGCTTCGCTACCCTAACAGGAGAATTCTAAAGCTGCCGCCGAAGCCGCCAGTCGTGGCCCCGTCGACCTCCTCAAGGCTCTCGATTCCAACGCCGAGTACAAGGCCAAAGTAGCACACACCAAGTGGTCCGAGATCGTTGCCGGCCTCAACCTCTTGATCTCTCTCGCCGGTAGCCCCAACCCCTACAAGCTCCAGAGGGGAGGAGACCGCGACGCTTACAAGGAGCTCGTCGTCAGCTTGAAGAAGCTGCTCTCGCACAGCCATTATTCCGTCGCATCTCACTCGATGAAGTGCCTCGCCGTGCTCTTCGAGGGCGTCGGACCCTCCATCTACTCTCACGCCAAACCCTTGGTCAAGGTCCTCCTGGACAAGGCCAAGGACAAGAAGCTCACCTCGACGGTCCTCAAGACGCTGTCCACCGCATTCGGAAACGTCGTCGGCTTCAGCGACGTGCTGGAAGAAGTTGACGCTAACAGCAAGGACAAGAACTCTGTGAAGCGCGCGACCGGCTACCAGTGGCTGCTCGCTTGCGTCACAACGGGCCTCTCCTCCGAACTTCCCAAGGCCGAGCTCTCCCCCGAGGTCGCCGAGTCGCTGACGAAGATGTGCATCGCCGGGCTCTCAGCCGAGGCCGAGGTCGAGGTGAAGAAGGACATCATGAAGGTCATCAAGTCCCTCATGGATTGGGAGGAGGACAGCAGCAAAACGTCCAAGAATGTCATCAAGGCCGTCAACTCGCTTCAGACGTCGAACCCGAGGGCGTTCGCCTCCCTCACTAGAGCCCCTGCCGCTCCCAAGGTTGCCGCTGAGAAGAGATCTGCAGCCCCGGCCGCGAAATCCAAGGCAAAACCCAAGCCCAAGCAGACGGCGTCGGCGCCCTCGAAGACTCCGGCAGCCCCCGTCTCGGCGCCGTCCCAATCCCAGTCAGCGGCCATCCCCGACCTCGACGAGGCCTTTGAAATCCTCGCTGGTTTGTCCATCCCGGACTTTGACGCGGACCTTGAGAGCAACGGCGTCAAGGCGGGCCTCGAGGGCAGCGCGTGGCAGAGGAAGAAGGCGGCCATTGACAATTTGGCCACCTTCATGGGAGAGAACAGTGACGTAGTCACCGCCCACGCCCTTTCCTTCCTCGGCGTCCTCAAGCACAGTACACGGGGCTTCAAGGATTCGAACTTTAACGTTATGAAGTCTGTTCACGCCTGCGTGGCGGAGACCATCAGAGCGCACTCGGCGGTCCCGTCGTACCTTACGACCATCGCCATCACCATCGGCGTGGAGAAGATTGCGGACAAGAAGCTCTCCGAGAGCTCCAAGGAGCTGCTCTCGCTGGTCCTGACCTCGACCAAGGCTGCTCAGAAGAGGGATATCGTGAGAAATTTTGCCGCAGCCGTCAAGCCCATCAAGAGCCCAGCGAACCACGAGGAGCTGCTCAAGCTCTTCACCAACTTCGTCGAGACTTCAGGCGCGAAGAAGCTCTCCGTGGAGGGCGTCAAGGCGATATGCGAGTACCTCTGCGAGGAAGCCCGCGGAAGCAACCCGATGGTTAAATCCGCAACATCAGGCTTGGCTGGAGCAATTCACAAGCAGATCGGCTTGCCGTTCATGGCCACAATCACACCGCTTGCGGAGAAGGCTGGACCCACCGCCGCAGCGCTCTTCAAGGACGCGATTTCCAAAAATCCCCACGACGCGTCATCCGCCCCGGTCTCCGCCGCAGCGGAAGAAGGCGACGAGGAGGAGGACGGAGAGATGGAGGCTTTCGAGCTGCCCAAGGCCGATCTCTTTCAGAGGCTCCCCAAGGACATTCTGGCAAAGATGGGCCAGACTGAGGGAAAGAACGCCTGGAAGGCGCGCAAGGAGGCGATGGAGGAAGTCAAGGCCCAGCTCGAAAAGGCCGAGTACTTGGTCAAGGCCGACAGCCAAGTGCACGATTTGCTGCGAAGTTTGAAGGAACGCCTGAGCGACTCCCAGTCCAACTTGAAGCCCCTCGCCGCGGGCATCATCGCGGACATGATCTTCTCGCTGGACGCGGCCAGCGCTAGCAAGTACTGCAAGGTCGTCACGTACGCGCTGGTGACGGCGGCCATGAGCGACAACAAGAAGATCATGCGAGATGCCGTCCTCGCCGCGTTAGAGAGGACTACCCACAATTCCGCCAGCCCCAAAGAGCTCAACTTGGGTGTCCTGAACGCCTACTTGGCTCCGCTCACGCAGGCCATCAAGGAGGGAAACGCCAAATCCGTCGGTCTCTCCGAGGTCCTTGCGTACTTCGCCAAGAGCGCTGTTAAGTTCGCCAAGTTCGACAGAGAGAACGCAGCAACGAAGCAGGTCCAGATGGAGCAGAATCTCTCAATGGAGATGCTCAATTGCCTCAGCTCCGGCAAGGTGGACGTGAGATCCGAGGGCGAGAAGCTCCTGAGCTTGTTCTTGGAGCACGGAATCTTGACCATCGAGAGCGTGAACAAGGGCCTCGGAAGGCTGAAGCCCGCCCAGCAGCGCGATGTGGGATCCATCGTCAGCAAAATAAGCGCCGAAGGCAAGGGATCAGGAGCTGGAAGTGCGAATGGCATGACTGCCCCGGCGGCCAAGGAAAAATCGTCGCTGGCGGAGCGGGCCGGCAGCCGCAGGCCGAGCATCGAGAAGAAGGCCACGAAAAAGGAGAAGGCAGCGCCGGTTTCGGCCCCTGCTTCCGTGCAGGAAGTTGAGATGGGCGAGGCTGTTCCGGCGAACTCGCACCCCTTCTTCGGAGGTGCTCAGGCCTTCAGCTACAGCTACGGGAGGGAGTACAGCGCGTACGCGCCCGGTAAGGAGCAGCGCATTTGCTCCCTCTTCAGGAAGAAGGAATGTTGGCCAGAGTTCCCCGAGCTACCGCACGCCCTGACGTTCTCTTCGACAATGACGAAGAACTGGACTCCTCTGCTCAACGGTCCCGCCGCGGCTGCCTTCTTCCCCAAGTCGGGAATGAAGAAGCAGGACGAGAGCATCGCAGGATGTCAAATTTTGTCGAGGGCTATTGAATTCGAGCGCGACGGTGCCCTTGTGAGCAGTCACGTTTGCGATCAACTCGACATGATTCTGAAGTGGATGGCCTGCGCGGTGTGCGCCAAGGACCACACGTCCGGTCTGGAGGCTCTGTTGAACACTAGCTGCGAGCTCTTCGACTACCTGATTGAGCGGGACTACGAGCTCCTCGACACCGAGGCCAAGTGCATCGTTCCGATTTACATCGAGAAGTCGGCCGTGGCGAAGGGACGCTTCGTGGAGAAGTTCTCGTCCCTCTTGGCCCGGGTGGCGATGGTCCTGCCTCCCAAGTCGCTTGGCTTCCTGTGCATGATGGTCCTGGACTACTCCAAGAACCAGAAGGCCAGGGCCGCGGCTCTGACGCTCGCCAAGGACTGCGTTGGGCACGCCGGTCCCGGGGCCCTCGGAAAGAAGGGTCTCATTTCGGCCGCCAAGTCGCTCGACGGGACGATCGCGGACGTCAGGGAGGCCGCCCTCAACGTCTTCGAGGTAGTCCTCATCAAGTTGAGCGGGGACAAGGACAAGATTTTCCGACTCCTCGGAAACAACTTGAGCGCTCGCGGATCTTCGCTCATCAGCGAGAGGGCCAAGCGGCTCGAGGAAAAGGGCTACCCCGACCCCGACGAGGTCCCCAAGAGGGAGTTGGGTGCGCAAGACGTGAAGACACCGACGACTAGGAGGGGAAGCAAGTCTGGAACGGATGCGACTCCCAAGTCCGGAGGAGGATCTACCGGCAAGAGGGGGTCTCTGGACCTACGCATTGGCGCCCAATCGATGCTCTCGTCGCCCTTGAAGGCTTCCAATCAAACTTTCGACGCTTCATCGCCCTCCGGCCCCTTCAAGTTCGTCTCCTCGAACATCGCGACGGCCTCCGTGCTCACGCCGACCAGGCGCAGCAGCTTCGGTGGTGGTTCTGAAGTTAGGCTCGAGGAGGAGGCCGTGGAGGATCAAAAGGTCGTCGAAGTTGTGAAGATTGCGGAGGTGAAGGAGCAGGAGCAGGAGCAGGAGCAGGAGCAGGAGCAGGAGCAGGAGCAGGAGATGGAGGAGAAGGAGAAGGAGAAGGAGAAGGAGAAGGAGTTGGCCAAGATCCATGAGCACGGGCAAGAGGAACATGCGAATGGAGGGACCATGGAGGAGTCTTCCACCGAAAACCCCAACCCTGGCGTCACTACTGGAGCCGCCGCATCTCTTCGAGCCAGGCTCGCAGCCATCAGGGGCAGGGGCCGCCAGTCAAGCACTGGATCCAACACCTCCGATGCCAGCGCCAAGACCGCCGCTGCTATTGCCAGCGCCAATGAAGCAGTAGGCGAGATGATGAGAATAACGAGCCCGGTTGAAATCGTGACGGAACAAAAGGAGAAGGAAATTGAAGAGAAGGACGAGAAGGACGAAGATACGCAGTTGATGGAGGAGAAGGAGGAGGAGGAGGAGGAGGAAGAGGAAAAATTCACCTACTCGCACTCCGAAATAATGGCCAAGATCGACGCCCTGCTCGCTGAAGGCAAGGTTCCGAACGAGGAGGGCAAAGTTTATCTTCAGGGTAAGGAGGCCCTGAAGGTTATTCACTCCGCCATAACTACTCAGAAGGGAAACGAGATGTTCGCCGATGTCACGTCAAACTTTTCTGTCGACACTTCAAAGTGCGTCAAGCTCTTGGCTGAGGTCTTCAAGTTTTCGTTTCAGTCGGAGGAGATATGCGTTCCTTTGCTATCCTTGGCGCTTGCATGCTTGATGGCCGTCTTCAGGGGCAGCTTGGCGAAAGAAGTCGACCAAACGACGATGCAGTATCTCGTGCTGGAGTGCTCCAGGGGACTTCTCGAACCCAGGTTGAACACCCCCAGCCCGACCGAGCAGCAGCACCAACTAGTTAAGGCCATCAACAAGCTCACGATCCAATCCATCGTCTGCTCATCCAGGACCGTGTCCATCCAGTGCCTCCTTTCGCTCTTCCTTCAGTTGAGCAAGGACAACAGCACGAAGATGAGAAAGGTTTGCACTAAGCTTTTGGCTAGAGTGATGAAGGCCGAGGTTGCCGGCAGCGGGGGCAACGAGAATCCTTTCGGACTTTTTGGAGGAGAGGGAGTCGAGTGCGACATCGAGGCGGTCATCTGCTGCCTTGAGGATTTCCTCGTTGAGGCCGGCGGGCTCGACGGCTCCGGAGAGGAGGAGGTGAGGAAGGTCGGAAAGGGGTTGTTACTCGCAATTGTTGGTGAGGGCGGCGCGACTAGGGACCAAAGGGAAGTCCAGCTCAGGAAGATCATGACCGAGGATCTCGAGTTCGACAGAGACACTACCTCGATAGTATTGCTGGACGAGTGCATCAACGGTGGGGTAATGACGGACATGTTCCCGGTCGTGACGCCCCTGAAGAAGAGGGAGAAGAAAAATACCGAGGAGAAAAGCGATGTCTTCGCCACGCCCAAGGCGGCCGTCGGCAGCGGCAAGGGCGGGGTGATGCAGACTCCCGCTTTGAAGAACATTGCCCGCTCGCCTATCGAAGACGACGAGGACGACTTGGCCATGCTGGTGGCTGAAATTGGCTCAGCCGTTGGAGGCGCCGAGAAGAAAAGCGCCATGGCCGCGCTCAGGAAACACACTGAGGTGAAGAAGTTGAACACGGCTATGGTCAGCGAGGAACTGGACAAGATGGGTTTGAGCACTCCTTTCAAGAACTTCGTCGTGAAGGGCATGGGAGGAACAGGAGAGGGGGGAGACGAGAGCAAGGAGAACAACGGGATTGGAGGAGGGGGCGGAGGAGGAGGAGGAGGAGTTAATAGTGGTGGGGTTGGGTTGGGTGGCGGCAACAACGCTAATGTAGTGAATGATAGGTGAGTGGGGTGGAAGGATATTGGAGGGGGGCTATCACATACTCACACATTTTGCTTCGTTTGTCTCTTGCAGGATCGCATACTTGAAGAAAAGATTGATCAAGCAGAACAGCGGAGAGAGTAGTGTAGTCGTTGACGAGGCCGCATCTGCCGTTAAGATTGTCGAAGACGAGGCAGAAGGGGAAAATGTAGGGAAGGGTGAGGGTGAGGGCGAGAGCGGAAATGAGAAACATGAAATGGTGAAGAATAAGATTACCTCCACCGAGCAAAAAGTTGAAGCATCAGCTAGAGCCTCAAAGGGCGTACTAAGTTTGAGGGAGAGGCTGGCAGCTGTCAAGGCAAGAGGGAAAGTTAGTTAATTTGATAATGATTGAGTTGCTGTAAAATTTGCATGAAAAAAAGTGTTGTTCTGTCATTTATACTTGTATTAATGCGAGCCTTGGCGGATGATAGTACACCAAGTCCCCACAGCATGCGATTCTCGTCAGTTAGGGTTAGGGTTAGGGTTAGGGTTAGGGTTAGGGTTAGGGTTAGGGTTAGGGTTAGGGTTAGGGTTA
>BRXY01000166.1:0-59533 GCA_030267945.1 Triparma strigata
CCCTAACCCTAACCCTAACCCTAACCCTAACCCTAACCCTAACCCTAACCCTAACCCTAACCCTAACCCAAATTAAATTAAATTAATCTAATAAAAACTAACTAACAAAAAATTACAGCCTACATCCCCTCTCCAACTTCTTGAAAAACCTCACGGCCCTCTCTACCCACTCGTACTGCTTGGGAGCGGGCGGCAGGCTCTGCCAAATTATTAGCTTGCTATCCATACCGGCTGTGATGAGCTTCAGGTTGGACGTGTCCATGTGGGCAGACGTTATCCAGCTCGAGTGCTGGCTCTTGGTCTCGCCGATCAAGGTCCCCTCGTAAGTGTTCCAAACTAGGATCCTTCCGTCGTGTCCCGCCGAGATGATCCTCCCCCTTCCCTCCTTCGCCTCCCTGCAGAAGATCACAACGTAGCAGATATCGGTGTGCTCGTGGAGCATGTGCACGGGCGTCTCCACCTTCGGATCCCAGACGATGATCATTCCCGAGTTGTCGCAGCTCGCCATCCTTGAGCTGTCGTGGTTAATGGCGATGTTCAGAACGGCCTCCTGGTGTCCCTGGAAGACTCGATCCTTGCACCCCTTCGTCTTGAGGTTCCACATTATTAGCAAGTTGTCCTTCGCTGCCGTGATGACAAAGGAGTCGTCGTGGGAAAAGGCCGCCTTTATGATTGCACTACTGTGCCCTCGCTCTCCCTCCATTGGGAGCGTGAATTCTGCCGGCACTCCTTTATGGTGCTTGTGCTCGTCCTGCGCAAAAGCGAATTAGAAACTACTCTCAGCAACTCCTCCCACCCAAATTTCTCACCTCCTCGTCTTCTTCGTCATGGTGCACCACCGCAGCTCCCTTTTTGCCCTTGCTGATGGCCTTCTTGGCGCTCCAAACCTTGGCAGTCAGGTCGTTCGAGCAGCTGACGATGTACCTGCCGGTGTTGGACCACTGGCAGCCGTTGATCATTGCGTCGTGGGCTTCCCACTCCGCCTTGAGGGTCCCGTTCGTTGGATCCCAGATGTACATTTCGTCGGAGCTACAGCAGCAAATGTTCTTGTCATCGGGGCTGAAACAGGCCTGAATCGTCCACCCCTTGTGTCCCTTAAGCTTCCTCGCCGGCAGTCCATTAACGGCAAATGGCCTGCAAGCGTAAGTGTTTTGGTGTAAGCAACAGCAACACCATCCCCCTGCCCCCACCCCAACACCAAAATTAAACTAAACTAAACTCTCACCTCCAAAGGGACACACTCCGATCATGGCCTGTCGTCAGAATCATACTCCCGGAATTGTTCCACATACATGAATAAGATCCTAGACCGTTGGCGTTCTTGAAGGTCTTACTCGACCTGAATGCCGTTACGGCCATCGGCTCCTCCTTGATGATGTCCGCCACTGACATGAAGCCGAACTTATCCTCCTTGTGTAGCATCTTCCACGCACTGGCCTTCTTCCTTGCCTTCTCCTCGTGGTAGGCGGCAACGGCCTTTTCGTGCAGAAATAGGTGACGCTCCTTGGCTGCCTCTGTCATCTTGTCCAATTCCTCCTGGGCGATTTCGGGGGGTCCCTCCGTCTCCTCAATTGACAGGGACGCGAATAACTACGATGAAGGGACGCAACGGCGACCAGTTAGAATAAACAATTGATAACGATCAAAACCGAGGCCGCCTTCTTATTCAAGCCCATAACACCCACCGCAAACACACGTATTACGGACCTTGTTCATGTACCGCTGGTCCCCTGTCGCCTTGGCGACCTTGGCATGGCCTTCACTAGACTTGGACTGTGTGGTCTTGTCGTCGGCGTGCACCTTTCCCAAAGCGGCCTTTCTCTTCTCCGCCTTTTGAACCTTCTTCCAGGCCTTGTCCTCCCTCTTCGCCACGCCCTTCCCCATGCCGTTCCTGCTCCTGTTGAAAAAGGCAAAGCAGTCAGCAGCAGAGCAGCCCGGGAGTTAGTTGATGTTCCTGCTACTGCGTCAACGACGACGATTGGAAATGAATAAGCCCCTCGACGGAGCTCAAAGAGAACGGTTCCTTCCGAAGCCTTTTTTTGCTGATGAGAATGGAAGGCCGCAGAGCCCAAAAAAAATCAAATTATAAATCGCTGCAAAAGCTTGCAAAAATCATTTCAACGTGCACCACAGCGAATACTCTCGCAACCACTATTCTTTATTCTGGGATTTATATCCCCTTCCCTTCCTTCCGCACTAAAACTTGCCAATCGCCGTGCATAAGAAGACATCGATAAAAGCATGTCCTCAGACCAGCCTGCCATATATGAGCTCTCCTCTGATGCAACATCCTTCGACATATCCGAACTTCCTCCAACTCCTGTCCACCTTGACTTCAAGGACACCGGAAACAAGCTCTTCGGGGGAAAGAAATACGACGAAGGTAAGGACGTCCATGCCGAAGACCATGTGCTGCATAATGGGCGAAACCGAGGCCTCAACTCTTTTCCAACAGCAGCATACAAAACTTACCCGCTCACACTCACAAAAACAAAACTCGGTCAGCAATCAAACAATACACTCAAGCGTACACCTCCGCGCCCGTCAGTGACGACGTCTTCAAGGCAGTTGTCCTTTCGAACCGCTCCATCTGCCACTCCAAGCTGTCTGACATTTCCTCCGCTATATCTGACGCTCGTCTGAGTCTCAAGTACGACGTCAGGTGAGTTAATTGCCAACGTCCACCCCTCCCCCCCCCCTCCGTCAAAGAATCAACAAACAACTAATAAATACTCAACACACAACACACAACACACAACACATCCTCAGCAATGTCAAAACCTACATCAAACTCTCGAACTACCTGCACAGCAACAAGCAGTACGAGGCGGCAAAAATCGAGTGCGATAAAGGCCTCAAGCTCGACCCGTCTAGCACGGCGCTGCTGAACAACAAGAAGAAGGTCAAGCTCGCGATCAAGAACCAGCCGAAGAAGATTGACAAGAGCAACAAGGACTACGTTTCAATTTACCCTGAACGGACCCAGAAGAACGGCAGCTCGCTAGAGCTGCTTCGCCAGCTAAAGTTCGAGCTAGGGAGCGGGAAGGCCTCGAAGACGCACACGGGTCTGAAAGGTATGTTCAGCAGGCTGATGGATCCGAAGCTTTTTCAGGCTACCGTCTTTCCAGGACTGAGCGAGGCCGCTAGGTGAGAGTGTATGAGGCGCGAAGAACGAGTTGATGAAACGAGTGTACTGGATACATATCACTCATCAACTAAGACATGTGTTTTACATTCTAACTCGTCGCTTCGCTCGTCGCAGAAAATCGGCCCCCCGAACTCTAATGGAGCTGCTGGAAGATCCGGTCTACGAGGAGGAGATGGCGTCGAAGGGCATTCCCGACGCCAAGGCTAAGGCCCACAGCGTCCTGGAGAGCGTCAAGATGAAGGGTGCGAAGGAGAACCAGTACATGGACGCCCAAACCGAAGCCAACTTGTGGCCACAAATCATGCAGGAAGCCATCGCGCACCAGGTCGTGGCGGTGGTCAACCGCGTGCACAAGCGGAGGGCGGCCACTGGCGGCGTGAGCAGCGCCGTGATATGCGCTGTTGGATGCGCTATAGACTTGAACGAGATTCACGGCGGGGAGGGTTTGACCATTCCCATAAACGAGAAGTTCAAGCCCATGGTCGACGAGATTCTGGGGGCGGGGAATAAGGTATCGGGCGGAGAGAAGGGCGACGGCAACAACGAGGAGGATGCGGAGGTGAGATGCAATTGTCAATTTGCTACTTAGCTCCAGTCAGTCGCTATACACATACACCATCATTCTAACTCACCCTACGCTCCAGGATGGAATGCTTGTTGAGGAGGCCATGTCGGGCCTCGTCGTAGTGCCCGGGCTGGAGGAAAGCAGGATGGAGGCAATCAAGGCGCGAAGGACGTTGGCGGTCGATGGAGACGAAGGGGAGGAGGGACTGGAATTAGGCAGCGGGTGGTTCGTCCTTGACGACTTTCTCGGGGAAGAGGTGAGACACACTGCAACCCAAGTTGGGAGCTGGGAGTGCACACCGCAACCCTTTCTGACTCTGTTGTTGCATCGCATCGCAGGCGCTGGAACAGATCGGGGGAGCGGTGAGGAGGGACTGCAAGAGGATGGTGAAGGACGGCCGCATGAACGAAATTCCCGTCATGAGGAGGGCCAGGGAGGAGGGTGACGGCGTCCTGTCCAACAACTGCGGCAAGATTGCCTGGATCAATGGCGACGAGCTGAAATCAGACTATGCCGCCCTCGCAGAGATCATAGATTGCATGAAGAGGCTCCCCTCGGAGATGAACGAGCACGCCTTGGCCATTTATTCGCGGTATTTTTCCGAGGACGAGGTTCAGGTCTGCAAGGTTGCAAAGTCCAAGGGAGGCAGCGTCGCCGTCGTCAGGTGAGTAGTTCGTAGTCATGAAACACTGCTAGCTAGTCACTCACTGCACACTAACACACACTACACTGTATCACACTGTATTCACCGTAGCCTCGAGAAAGGGGACAGGCAGCCTGTACGCGTAGACAGCGGAGAGGGGACGGATGGGGACGTCGGGCACGCCGTTTCGTGCCTGTACTTCGTGGGCGACGTTGAGTCGGACAAAAACAGCAGTAGCGAAGTCAATAGAAGCGGGTCTCTTCGGCTCCGCAACGTTAGCGACAACACCAGCAGCTTGATCGAGGTGAAGCGGGACCGCCTCGTCTGCTGGCGGAGCAAGGATGTCGAGAATGAGCGGCTCGAAGTTTTGGGCGAGAGCGAGAACCTCTTCGTCATACAGCTTTGGCTCCATGGTTGCATCACGACGAGAGAAAATATTATGGAGAGCATCGGCCGGCTCAAGGATGCGAACATACGAACGGATAAGTAGAGTAAAAAGTAGAGTAGAAACCGGTCCCGTAAGTTGTTATTAGTTATATTTCAAAGCCGAGACTCTTTTTCTTTCTTTTGTTGTTGGACTGAAGAGATAGACTTTCCTCTCGCAAAGCTTTCTCGGGCCATCTCCGATGCGACAGGGTTCATTGCATATTCAATTCCCTCTTCATCGTCGTCATCAGTATCATCACCCCCCCCTTCTTCCATCTCTGTCACAGTGATTTGCGCAATCTTGGCATCATATTGCTGCTTTTCCTCCAGCACCCTGTGGTGACTGCTGTCCCTCTCGAACATGGAGTCGACCTCCTGAACACCTGACAGCTGTTTGCCGGCATTTCTCAGCTTCAGGTTGTTTTCGTCGATTTCACCGCTCGAAAAACTCCTAGAATAAGCGCTCGACAGTTTGGAGGCCACTGAGCTGATGCTTGATCTTATATTGCTGCGACGAGTATGGGCGAGCATTGTGAACAAGGTAAGAATTGTGTATTTAGGACTGGGGTATATGTACGCAGCAATTTCTCACCTGCTTTTCGTCTCGCCCCTCGTCGCTTCGCTATCGCTATTATTATTTGGGGTGCTGTTGCTCTCACTGTTGGTGCTGGACGTCCGGCTAGCCTGAATGCTGCTCGTCCCTTTCTTGAAGGTGCCAGTGCTACTCATTCTGGTGGTTTCTCTACGCCTCGCACCATTGACAGAAGACCGTACAGAAGATCGGGTGCCACTGCTGCTCGAGGTACCCGATGACACAGTGGCCATGGCCTCCTTCTTCTTCACCATAAATACGACGCCGGCCAGAATACCTATGATTCCTACCGCAATCAGCAAAATTACGAGCCACATTCCCCACCATTTGTAGATAGGGGGGTAGAAGACGAAGGCCAGTATGCACCCGCCCATGGGTATCATGACCCCGAATCGGGTGATATTCACTAGCCTTGTGATTTTCCTCTTCACCTCCCAAATGGCCGGGCTAGAGGTCTTGCTCACTCCTGAAAACGCCATGCTCATGGTGTCCGTGATCCAGCTCCACTGATAATTAAACGTCAAGAGGCTTACAGCCAAGTACACATTTATCAAGTAGTACGTGGCCGAGTAGAGACCAAACCGATTCCCTTCTCCGGATATCAAACCCATTATTCCGGTCAGCACCAGGGCGGAGTGGTCGCAGTAGCCTTTGAGCATCATCTTTCGATAAACCTTCGAAGTGAATGTGCAGGTGTGAGTGGAGTGGAGTGGAGTGAAACGACCCATGCATGCATTCTCTCACCTCCTTGATTCTCTTTTGCACCGCCTCCCCCCTGATATTGACCCCCGTCAAGGATAGATTCAATATCAGACGGCCCAGCAGCGTCACTCCCCAAAAGCCGCAGGGCCAGACGATGAACAGTAGGCAAGACCAGACGACGTATCGCGCAGGAGATATCACCTTCTCCTCGTTTGGGATGCGACGGTAGGCTACCTGTATCGTGCCGAGCTCGCAGATAACCAGGCACAGCAATATTCTCGTCGACGGCTTGTAAGCAAACTCTCGGCGAAGCTTTCGGATCATCGTCTGTGAGGATTCCTGCGGCGATGAGCGAAGCGTGATTTGTAAGGGAGTGGTGTTCATGTTTATAATACACACATCAGAAAGGGTTAGGCGACGAGCTGCTAGGAATAAGCTAAGCGAGTCTCAAAGGAGTATCAAAGCGAAGCAAGTAATACCCGCGCAGGGTTATCGATATCCAGTACATTAAACACTCTCACCTTCACGCGCTTGTCCTTCCCCTTGATCATCTTCCTCTTCAACCCAGAGTACGACGACCTCAAGGCAATCATAATTTGCAAGATCGCCAAGCCCGCCAGCACGGCAGCGGCTGTCCAGAGCCCGTCCTGAATGACGATGCTGCTGTGGCAGTCGCGCCCACCCATGTTGATAAAATCTGAATAACCAGTCCACCCTTCATCGCAGATGCAGGTGCCGTTCACACAGACACCATGGTGTGAGCAGTCCGACGCAGCAACGTCCCAGGGTCCATAAGAGCATTCGTCGTTAATGTATTCTATCGCGAACACCATGGTGGGGTATTTTTGGGGGGCTGGGGGTACGAGGAGGAGGGTTTTAGGGGGGGGGAGAGAGGGCGCAAGTGGCGGGGTGAGATGATAGATAATTATAATTATGTTGCGTGTGGGAGAAAGGCTAGGGTTAGGGGGTGGGTAGAGGGGGGGGGTAGGAAGGGGGCTCAAAGTATGATGAGAATTGAGCGAATGTCGAAGACGCTGCAGCTCAGCTCCTTTTCAGTTGTGGAATTTCCAGCAGTAGTCCAAAGACAAATCAAAGACTGCAGGCTTGAGTCTTTGAATCGCGACGTGCCTAATAATATAAAGTATTTATCCAAAGAATAAATACTTCAAAGGACTCTTATACCGCCAATACTGTTTGTCTCCCCGCTGAAGAAACAGTATTTGCAGTGAATTCCTCGTCACCTTTACCCCGGCCCACCAAACCTAGTACTACTTACTGCCTGTGCTATTTCACCTCGAAAACCAGAATAGACGCTGCTTCTCATCGTTATGTTCGAGATCAATAATAACTGCACGTATGGGTCGTGGGACACGATTGCCTCTGATTGTTCGGGGCATGGAGAATGCTCGGGAAATGGGCTGTGTTTGTGCAACTCGGGCTATACAGGGGCATCAGACTTCGTCAACTTGAAGGACCATGACTGCCACATCAACATCACCTTGATGAAGGTGCTGTGGAGCATCGCCAGCGCCTTCGCATTGGTCGCCGTAGTTCAGATTGTGAGGGCTCTGAGGATGTCTTACCGAAGCTTGAATAGAACTGGGATGAACCGGCAGCAGCGTCAGAAACACGGAATCACACATGTCCGTCGACAGTTCTTCTACCGTCCCTCGACCCGCATTTTGATCTGCCTTTGCATCTTCAATCTAGGAACGATAATGTTCGCCATTCGGAGAATTCCCAATGCAGACAAGGTTGTGACTCCAAGCCGCCTCATGCTTTGGATTGGCTTGACGTTCCTTATCATCCCCGCCGGCTTTTGGGGGACGACTTTAATGGCCCGTCTAATACTGAACCTCTCCCTCCAAGGCCTTAACCTAAAAGCATCCAAACCCCTCAACGATTCTCTCAAGCTCCTTTACAAAAGACTTATCATTAAAGGCTACTTCGACCACTTCTCCATTATAATCATGGGTTCCATAGGTTTGATAGGCGGCGAATCCGACTCCTACGGCCTCTACTCCTCAATGTATTTCTGCATCCAGGGCTGGATAATCCTTTCCTTCCTAACTTACAATGTTTTCTTCACTCAAATATCCTCAACGATCTCCATAGCCTTCCACAACTCCCCCGACACCAAGGAAATCAACGCAATAAAAACCCGCATACAACGTCTAATGCCTATCGCACGTATAATAACGGTCCTCTTCTCATTCCTCGCCCTAGTTTTCGTAGTGTACCCTCCTCTCTACAAGCAGTGGGCTTATTTCTGGCTTGGTGTTTCAACCGCTGTAGCATTTTTGTCGATCTTCGCCTCCCACGTATTTCTGGTCAAGAAAAGAGAAAGCGTTAACACAGTCACTTTAAGAGGGGAGGACGGAAAGCTGAACAAGAGGTGAGGAAAATTAACAAAAACGGACACCACAACAACAAATGCACACTCCTCACACTGAATAATTTACCGTCCAGCTCCGGAGTCTACAAATCATCCCGTTTCAATTCCTCCGAATCGACCTTCAAGAAAACCCGTACACCGAGCACATCCTCCTCCCCCCTTGAATTCCGCTACTCAACGAACCCCATAGCTAGCGTTAACGCTCGTAAATCATACGCGAAATCATTAGCTCAAGGTCACAATGAAAGACAATCAGATGTTAAATTATAAAACCATCTTAAATTAAACAATTATTATCTTTGTTGTTTGTTTGTATTCTCGAGGCCGCTAATAATAATCACTATCATTCCACTTCTCTCTAGGATATTCTAAAAACCTCTCCCTCCTCCTCTCCTCCTCCATTTTCAAAAAACTCCACACTGCAACAACAATGTTTAAAATAACACGTGAGAAAGCAACAAACGCAACATACGACATCTCTTACGTTCTCACCTTTTTGGGAGTCACAACTATCAACGTCGCTGCTAACTAAATCACTACAATTTATAAACACGTAATCACCTAATGTTACGTGCCAGTTCGGAACAGTTAAAGTACGTAATGAAGAACAAGCGGCGAAAGATTCTTGTTCTAGGAGAATTAGTTTCGTGGAGGAGAGGTCGAGGGTTGAGAGGCTTGAGCAGTTTTTGAAGACGCGGGGTTCGACGGTTGTTAGGTTCGGGCTTAGGGTTATGTGTTTTAGGGAGGTGCAGTTTTCGAAGGTTGAGGTTTTTAGGGTTGTTATTGACGAGGGTAGGTCGACGTTCATTAGGAGGCTTAGTTTGAAGCAGCAGAAAGGGTTGGTTTCAGGGGAGGGGAAGATTATTACACGGGAGGTGGTTGTGCGGCGGGCTCCATCATTCGAAAGGAGGTTAACCATAACCCTAACAGCTGGGTCGTTGGGCTTGGTTATTTTAAGGGTGAAGTTGTCGATGGATTTTTCTACGTATTTTTGGGTGCCTTGGGATATTTCTTTGGAGACGAGCATGAAGGCTGGGATGGAGGAGGCAAAGACATAAGGGAGGAGGGAGAGGATGAAGTCAGGGGTGGAGATGAATTGATCTGACGGTTGGACGGGGTTAAGTGTAGCGGTTGAAGGTGAAGGAGCCGGAGCCACCCCTGGTGACACCCCTGGTGGAGATGAGTCTGCCAGCGATGCCATTGTGTATTAAGTCTCAGGCTTGAGATAAGGCTTGAGATAAGATTGTAGGTTATAAAAGCATACAGCGAGCTATATATATATATATATATATACGCTGAAGCTTCTTTATTTTCAGCTAGTTAGGCTATGCGTCGCGTCACGTCAGAGTGTGCGTCAGAGTGTGCGTCAGAGTGTGCGTCAGAGTGTGCAATGAGGTGGAGGTGGCCGAAGAGGAGAAAGTATTCAATACTGTAATAGATGCAATGCTAGGTTTATGCTATTCACGGCCCTAACAGGGGCAAGACGTAATGTGGAATGAATAGATACAGCGAACACCACCACTTTGGTACAGTAGTGAACGATGAACGTATGAATTTTACAGGCAAATGACTTTCTTTTAGGGGTCCAAAAGGGGGTCAAAAGGGGGTTTGCTTTCTGATCTTCTTTTGCTTTCCTTGAAATAACTCTCATAACGTATTTAAAAACATATTATCAGTTTTTGCGACTGATCATTATCAATAATATACGTAATACTTGTCTTCAAACGTTTCTATAGCGTTTGACATGGTTGACAGAACGTTCATCGACCTCAACGTTCAGAATGTTAAATATTTTGAATACAACGAGTCGTAGCCTTTGAGCGCATCCATGCTATGTGATCGGGAACACCCTGGTATGTGTCTAGGCGGTCACCCTTGGGTTTCCTCTTAGCATGCCTACTCTTCTCCTAGCTCTGGCTTCGCCTGTTGGCCGCCTACCGGAAGTAAGGGACAAACAGGGGTTCCTTCCTCACTCTTAGGGTTACTCATTATGTTCTCATCGCCACAGAGAATCTATAAGTACACAACGAACTCAAATGTAACACAACGTACGGGCAGGCGAAGGAAGGACAGGGGCATGGGCATGGATGTTGTTAAAAGAGAGAAAGCATAGAGGGGAGAGGAAAGGATAGAGAAAGGGGAGAGAAATAGATGTAAAACGATATGAACCGTTTTGTTTCAAATTATATTCATTTATAATATTCTTCGAGCAAAAGTCAAAGCTTGACCTAAATGCAGGTGGGCGCTGCTTTGGTTCTTATTCCCTAGCGACCGTCTTGGATACCATGGTTACTCAACCCTTATTTCACGGTCCCCTTAAATGCCATAACGTCTCGAATGACTCATCTCATAAAATGTCTCTCGCCTCGTTTTTGTAGTAGTAGTCGTTTTCTCATAATCCTCTAACGACGTCGAGCGCTTCTTTAACCTTTTGACGATTTGAAGGGGATTCAATCGTTGATACTAAATAATCATAATCTGGAGGACCTTTATCTAATAGTTTTAAACCCATTATTATACTTGCAGGAGTAGGTTGTAAGAGGGGTTGAGGGTGGAAGGGGTTACTGATTTTTGAGAGGGAAGGCGGGAGGAGATGAAAGGTTGACGGGGATGTTAGAGGTAAATGAGGCGGAAAGGATTGAGGGGAATTTGTAGAGCGTGCGGTGGGAGGAGATGGGAGAGGAGATGCGGGTGTAGATGACGTAGGAGATGACATTTGGAGGCAGGACGGTCGTAATCTGCCTCCGCTGTGATGAATTGGCTGAGAAAACTTTATTAACGACGCGTTACGGAGGTATGGGTTAAGAAAATTGCTGTCAATATACTATAATATTGTATAGGTAGGAAATACGCTTAGGAGATGAATGTCGTTTAAAATGTTTTTTCAGGAGGTTTTCAGTAGAATTTTGGGTAGTGTTTCCCTGCGAAAGGAAAAAAAGGCCTTTATCATTCATTATTCAACGATATGTCAAAGCGAACGTTCAAAGCGGCAGCGGTCGCTAAAGTCTGCAGGAGCAGGAGGATGGTTGATGTCATGGCACCTGTGAAAGGATGGGTGGGGGAACAGAGGGAAAGGGAGGGTTTTGGGGGTTAGGAGCGGGAAGAAAGTATTACGTATCGCCCTAGACGAAATATACAGATGCTGCGGATGCAAATATTTGTCGTTTACCTGTTGTTAGGGTTAGGGGTTTAGTTTTGAGAGGGATGTGTCACATTGCCTCTTTCATTTTTATCAGTCCAATCAGATGAATCCAGAAATCCTAAATCCTGAAGAATCAACACACTCTTTCCCCACCCAAATAACCCTGAGACGGCCGCTTATCTTCTTTTGTGAACCTCAATCCCTCAACCTTTAACTTCAATCATACCCCACCCCCCTCCCTTCACTACGTCCCGTCCGCTTACCCCTCCAAATCCCCTCAGTTAAATCTCAAAACCACCAATCTTTCTCCTCTTCCCCACCATGCCTTCCACTTCCTCCGACCGTCAATTGTCCGAGACCTGGCTAACAGGCTACGACTTCTTAGACCCTCGCGGCGAAGGCGTAACCCCTGAACCTAAGCGCGTAACCTGGAACGAGCTCTTCTGGGATTTAGTCTTCGTAGCCTCCCTAGGCGAGCTAGCTCGACAATTCTCCAAAGACGACTCGACAAACATGGACCTCCACCCGTACACCGACCCCTCGCAGGGCTCGACGAGCTCTAAGCCGAACCGGCCCCAGTTCTTGACCCTCTGCTGTCTGTACTTGCCCTTGTTCCGTTTCTGGCTTCACAGCGTTGGTATCATGCACAAATTCAACGGGTCGGACGGTTACTTTTCTTCCACGTACTTCTTCGGTTTGACCATGGCCGGCGTGGCTCCGTTAATATCGGTAGCTGCGTGGATGTGTGCGTTGATACTGGCGGGGGGAAGAATTGTACTGCTATTGATATAGCTAATGACGTCGCGGTGAATGATCCTGGATGCAGGGATTTTGATGTTATTTATATGGCGCTGAGGGTTGTGCTGGCGAGTTGTTACTTTGCTATGATTTTTCAGACCGATATCCACAGTGACAAGATGTACTACCTGTTCTGTTTTTTGGTTAATCTTATCTTTTCAGGGGGTGAGTAATGTAAACGATATTTTACGACTTGCGTTATGGATGCACCCCTCCTCGGTCTAACACTTACCGCCTTCACATACACACGCACAGTCTCGCTTTTCCTCATTCTGTATTTCGGCGGGACGGTGACCACTGCAAGCACTGTCGTCTGGGTTGTATTAATCACGCTCGACTGCCTTGATCATTTCATTCCTACGATATTTGGCGTAAAGAAGTGGTTTCAAACGATCACTATCCCCATGAACGCTGGGATATTGGTAGAGCGCGTCGGTCTTTTCGTTATTATGAGGTGAGGGAGAAGGTTTGTTTTTGGATATCGAAGTATACACTGCCGTTCTAACGTCATGAGCCCCCTTCTTTCGCTCCTTGCAGCTTCGGAACCATCGTAGTCTCGGCCTCTCAACCCCAAACTGACCTTGACAGTAACCCAGGAACGAGCTGGTGGGACAACCGCTACGTGATCCGCTTCACCGTAATCTTCACGTGCTTCTTGCTCAAGATGATATACTTCGATGCGGGCGTGGCCGAAGAAGAATGCGGTGGCCTGCACCCTCTCAAACGCCCAACGGTTTACGCAGAGGCCTGGAAGCTGCTCCACGCTCCTTACTGCCTATGCCTCATCATTTTAGGAGCAGAGGTGAGCTGAGTCAATGTTATATGTGCAGCGCGTTTTTTTTAACCCTCCCCTCGCAGGCGTCTAAAGGCATAGATAACAAAAACTTGCACGGAATTGACCCGTGGGTCTACAACTTTTGTATCGCTGGTTCGTTGACATTCTGCGCTCTCTTTCTCCTACTTTATAAAGCGAACCCTACTGATCCCGACTTCAAAAAGTTCAGGTGAGGCAGATCACAAAACTCTTTCTACTTCTCTAAACTTTTCTTCTAACTTTTCGCTTCGCTCCTCCACTCGCTACGCAGGAACGTAAAAATTGCAGCTCGTCTCATAGCAGCTGGGTTGACGGTGTCAATGAAATTCCTTCCTGGCAATCAGGATGGCAACAGGTTCGTCACGGCGTGGTACATCATTGTGTCATTGCCAAGCTTGGTCGTCGTCTTAGTCGACGAACAGTGTAGGAATAAAGTGAGGAAGCGAAGGGAGGAGGTGAGAGGCTTGAGAAGGCGGGCGTACACGTACCAACTTCTCCTAACCATTTCTATCTGATTCTCTCGTCGCAGATCGAGAAGGTTGCGGAGAAAAAATCTGAGGGGGGGCAAGAGGAGTATCCTACTATCAGGAGAGGGATGAGCGAGCACAGTTAAAGGAGAAGTGAAGATAAACCAAAAAACAACAAAAGTTTTACATTTTCACAACAGTAATAAATTATACAATCATCTTAATCAGACCACTAAACCAGTCTATACGTTGAACGTAATATCGTCATGAGGCACGATTCCCCTTCCACTCCCTTCGCTGACTTCCCTCGTGACACTTATCCTCCTCTCCCTGACCCACTTCCCAGTCAGCGAGTCCCTCTCGTCGCTCCCCTCTCCGAACCCCGCGCCGTCGTTGCTGTCCGGATTTTCGTAATTGTAGCTGTAGCCTCCCCCCTCCGCGCCTTCCCCGTCCCCGTCGAACCCTCCTATGCTCTGGTCTATAGCCGCCTTCGAAAGCGCTTGCAAGCTCCCCATGTCGCAAGTCTTCGCGAAGACGAAGGCCCTGTGCAGGTAATGCACGTGGCCCCTCCCCGCGATCGTCCTGCTCGCCTCAGGGCTGACGACGGCGTACGCGGAGCCTCCGACGACTGAGTTTTTGAACTTACCCCCGTTCCCTCCTCTCTCGACTTCCCAGTTGTTGGTTCCCAAGTTGTAGTAGCTCTTCGCTACGATGGCGAGAACCTGCAGACTCTTCCCCGTCACGACTGCCTTCTCGCACTGCCACTTGCTCTTGGCCCTCTCGTTCTTATAAAGGTTGTACAAACCCGAAACATAGTAATAAGCTGGCTCAGCGATCGTGAACTTCTCCATGTGGTTCTTGACGAAGCCGACGACTTTCTTCAGGTAACCTAGCATTTTATGTTCGTCACAGCCTCCGATGCTGTCGAGGGTCTCGTCCTCGTTTATCTTCCTGATGAGCTCCGCGAAAATTTCAGCCAGAATCACGTAGCTGTCGAAGGTGTACCACAAAGATGACTCAGAGCTCGCCTTCGCCTTAATCAGCTTCTGCGCCGCGAAGAAGCAGTCCTTGTCCTTCCCCTCCTCCAGGAGGAGCAAAAGGTTCTGCACGGCCCTGGTGGACAGGCTCGTGATCTTCTCCCCGGCCAGTTCGATGTGGTCGCCTCCGCTGGGATTGTGTGTGTTGGCCCTCTTTTTCTTGTCCTCCCCGCTACCACCCCCACCCCCGCTACCTCCTGTCGCTCCAGTTGAACGCTTATCAGTATTGCGCACGCTTGACTCTAAACTATCTAACGCGGACTCGTTCCGTCCTACGTTCGATCCCATCATTCTGTTCACGCCATCTTTTAAATCGTTACAACGCCAGTGGACCTCCTTCGCTTCCTCGAAATTTCCCATGGCGAGTAAACTTCCTACAAGTCGACGAAGAGCGCTGGCGAGCGTCGGCTGTTGCAAAAGAATAGTTAGATGCAAAGTTAACAGAGCCCGATACCATCACAGATTTTATATTATATACATATTCACATGGATGGAGGTTCTCAGTCGCTTCGCTCCCTCGGTACTCGCTGCGCTCGGGCCTACCTTATCGGCTGTCTGCTCCGTGATCCTAACCGCGTTTCTAGCACATTCATACTCGTCCTTGAACTTTCCCATGGCGTGAAGGGTGCTGCACAACAGGTTGTTGCACTCGTTCCACAATCTAGTGTCTCCGGTTGCCTCGCAAATGTCCTTGGCACTCTTCAGCTGCTCCTCGCTCTGCAGGAGGTTGCCCTTCGCGGCCAAGTACAGGCTCCTGGCCTGACTGCAAATCGCGATGGCCTCCTTGTTCTGCAACTCCTGGCTCATCTTCATGGTCGTCTCGCTGAAACTCTCCGCGTAATTGGAGAAGCCTTGGGCTGACATCAGTGGAATCATAGAAGAAAGCGCGTTGCTGAGCTCCAGCGAAGGGCCCAGCCTGGCCGCCGAATGGATTCCCTTCACCACGCACTTCAAGTTCATGATGGGTTCGTTGTCCAAAAAGCTTATTTGGGCGAGCCTGTACCAAGCCCGGGCCTTCTCGACGTTCATCATCCTCGCCTTCTCCTCCATGTAAAAGTCGCCGCGATAGACCCACGCCTTTTTGACGACCTTGTGACACGAATACGCAAACCACCAAACCTGCGCCCTTTTAAACATGCCGATGCCTATTCCGCCGGTGGACACGTTTTCGCCGAAGCACTACGATGATCGAAGCGAGCCGCAAAGGAGGAAGTATTTACAGAGTTAGAAAATGGTGTCGAAGTTGGCAGCAGTACCTTGAGACGCCGCAACCCCCCCTTCTCAACCTCTCACCTCCAGCGCCTTGATGATGCCACGCTTGGCCGCCGCGAAGTTGCTCAGGGCGTAGTTGGCCTCTCCTATTTGCCTCCAGATGTGACCCTCCTCGTCGCTCCCCCTGCTGAACATAGTTCCGAAATCACCACCGCCCCCACCGCCCTTCGCCCTCTCGTCGGCTACCCCGCCAACCTGGTTCTTCTTCTTGTTCTTGATGATCTCCAGTGCCTTGGTGAAGAACTTTAAGGCCTCGCTGCTCGCGCAACACTCGATCGCAGTGTCACCCGCATTCAGAAGATAGATCTTGGCCTCGTCCAGCTTCTCCGCCTTCAAGTAGTGGTCCGCCAGGACAGCGTAGTGGCTCCTGATGTCGTTGGCGTGTTTAACCTCGATGTGCTGCGCCAGCATCAAATGGACCTGCCTCCTGGTCGAAACAAGCATCCTGTTGTATGCCGTTTCCTGCGTGAACTTGTGCACGAACTGAAACATTTGGTGCGCGGGCAACTCTCCCTCGTCCCCGAAGTTGGCGTGGTGAGATCTCTCGTCTATCCTCAAACTTCTCTCGCTCCTTTGCATCCTGTTCTTCCTCAAAGTGTTTCCGATGGGCTCGATCAAATTCCTCTGAATGAGCACCCTAATGTCGTCCTGGACAGTCACCAGCAAGTCGGGAGCGGGGTGCACGAGCAACAATGTCTCTATGGCAAATTCATTTCCGATGCAAGCGGCGCAGCACAGCACCTGCTGTTGCGGCGCCGTGAGCCTCTCGATTCTGCTCCCGATCACGGCGCCGATGCTTCCGGGCATATCTCCGCCCCACTCGCTCCTCAACACGCAGACGCCATTTTCATTAGTCAAGACGCCCGACTCCACCATGCTCGTGATGGCCTCTTGAACGTACAGCAAGTTGCTGCAAGCCTTGGTCTCCATGACGCTCAGCAGCTCCTGGCTCACGTCTCTTACCTGCAGCAAGCTGCACAGGTACTCCTGTATGCAGCTCGTCGGCAGTGCGCCCAACACAAGGTGCTCAGTTGTCGGCGAGTTCAACAGCGACTTGTAGTGGCTTACGTTCTGTCGTCCCTCCATGTGCCTCATGGTGACAATGAGCATGACGTTCTGCGCCCTCATATTCACTTGGCTGATTAAGTTCCAGCTGCTACTGTCGCACCACTGCGCGTCGTCGATGACAAGGATCAGACCGTTGTCATCAAACGCGGTGCCCTGGCTCAGCAAACTGACGATGAAGTCCAGCGTTTTCAGGTACCTGCCCGTCGGCTCCATCGCCTTGGTCTCCTCGGTGTCGTCGAACTTGAACGGCAAGAAGGGATTGAGCAGCGGATAAAGATTGGCAATCGGAGTATCGGCGAGGTGACTCAAGATCTTGTGCTTGCTGATTCCGACGTTGTCGTCATGAGCGATGCCAAAATAGGAGCACATGATACCGCTCCAGGCGTGAAAGGGAATCTCCTGCTCCAGCTCGAGCGCGTTGCTACAGAGCGCAGTGGCGAAGCTACTGAACGCCGAGTGAAAATCGTTCAAAAAGGTGGTCAGCAGCGCCGTCTTTCCAAAGCCAGCGTCTCCCTCGATTAACACGCTACCGACGTACTGGTCGGTCCTCAAGCAGCTAGCTCGCTTGCTGAGCAGCGACAGCTCCTCGTCCCTGCCCGTCAAAGCAACTCCTTCGCTCCTGACCTTGAGCCCGTTGCCCTGGGCAGACTCGCCAATTCTTCTGTTGAAGAAGGACGGAATTTCCTCCTGGTTGTGGTCGTTTCCAATATCCAAACTCGAAGCGGTGGCCATCTTGCTCGGCTTGAGCCTAATTCCGACCATGTTGGCCTGCATTGCCATTCTCTTCATCTTCAGGTTCTCGAAGACTGCGACGAGCGTTGTTCGTGTTATTAATAACGTCGTAGGTAGGTAGGTATAATTGGCTGCGGCAACTTTACGCTCGGAAATATGATATCATATATGATATTGACCATGGACGCCAATATCCAGTAACCCCGCCTCTTTAACTCGTCGCTTCGCTCCTCGCACACTCTCACCTTCTCCGGCAGTTTTGGCGTAATAGCTCCTCACAGAGAGCGATTCGCTAGCGCAACTCTTGGCAACCTCCAAGCACGCCCGCGCCTTCGTCGGCATCAAGGTGAAGTTGTCACTGGCGTAAACGGCGGCGGCAAGGATCTTCTGCGCCTCTGTCACCTTTCCTTTTGCGCAAAGAAGCCTCCCCTTTGCCAAAAAATACTCTGGCTTCACGGCCCCGAAGCAGTCGGAAAGCCGCTTGAGAATTCCGATTGAAACCTTGGCGAGCTTGTAGAGCTCGCGCTCCGACTTTCCGGCTATGATTCCGCTGGTCCTCCGTGCCGACAACAGAGCGAGGGTGAATATCTCAGCGCAACAGCTGAAGGTTCCGTAATGCCACCAGGAGGTGCTCGGCCCCTCCAGGTATACATCAACGGCCAATTTCACCGCCTTCTCGAACTTTCCTTCCAAGACGAACCCCCTGCCCTGCTCAGGCAAAAAAAAGTCGCCCTGCTGTTCCCCGCTTCCTCCCTTTTCACCAATCTTCGCCGTTTGCTTCTTAAAAACGAACCCTGCGACGAGCGAAGCGAGTGGCAATGGAAGGGTCGTTCGTGATGTTAGAAACGGCGCAGAAGTTTGCAGCAGCGATGCCACGTACAGAAGTACCGGCCGTGTACGTAGTTGTCCAATACACACGCCTCCTCAGCTCGTCGCTTCGCTCCTCGCACACCCTCACCTCCTGCACTGCCGTCGCTCATCACCTCGATGGCTTCCCTTGTCTTTCCTAAGCTGATGAGCCCTGTCATTTTCATTTCCAGGAACCACTGAATCATGGTGTAGTTGTCCACTTTCAGACTAGCGCTGATGCCCGCCTCGGCCAAGTCGAGCATGTCGATGAAGGACCCGAGGGCCATGTGATTGACGCACAACATAGCGATGCACTCGCACCAAGCCTGGACGTTGCCAACGCTCTCGAAGATTTGGCTTGCGATGTATATCATGTCGGTCGCCGCCACAAGCTGCCCGTCTCCGGCCATGTACACCGCCCTTCCCATCAAAGAAAAGGCCACGGCTGTCTGGCTGTCGACCTGCTCGCTCAGTTGCATCGACTCCCTGCAGTACTGCTCCGCGTAGTTCTTGTAGCCCATGCTGCTTGCTATGGGAATAAACTGGGTAATCGCGTTGCAAAGCTCGGGAGACCTCCCAAGGGGCTCGCTGCTGGCGAAGTTTTGCAGAGCGGCGTAGGCGTAGCTGACTGTGTCGCCCTTGATGTAATGTATCTGCGTCAATCTGAACCACGAATTGCAACGTTCTGTGGCTAGCTCCCTCGTCGCCAGTGACCAGTCCTGCCGGCCCTTCTTCTGGTACAGGTGCGTCAAAGTCCCGAATCGGATCTTCAAGAACTTTGCGAAGATGTAAGACTTCATCCTCGATCTACTCTTAGTGACTGATCCTCTGAAAAACGAAGCTCCGGGGGCGGGTCCGAAGTAACTCAAGGCGATCTCCAGGTGACGACTAGACTCGTCAAAGTTGCCAATGTAGTAGTAAGCCTCGCCCATCATCCTGTGAATGTGGCCAAGCTCGTGTTTTTTGTCCTTTCCGGAGATGGAGAAGAAGGTACTCCTTCTGCTGGACTTTGATGCCGTCGACTTGCCGTTCGAATCGGTGGGAGCAGATGAGCTGGCTAGGTCGGATGCCCTCCTCCCCGCCCTGTCCTTGATTATCTTGCGCTCGTCAACTAGCTTCAGGAACTGGTTGAACAAGTCCAGGGCCTCGTTAGGCGCGCACATGGCGACGGCGTCGTCCCCAGCCATGAGGAGGAATTGTTGGGCCTTTCTCGTGTTGTTTCCGAGAACGTGGTGGTGCGCAATCTCAGCGTAGTGAGAGGGGAGGTCGTTCCTCGAGACAAACTCGAGGTAAGACGCAAATCTGCTGTGAACCGCGCTGATCGCCTTCATATTGTGGTGAAGGATCAGCTCGGAAATCACCCCTCCCCTCAGCATGTAGTTGTGAGTTTCCACGGTTTCGCTTCCTGACTTCTCGGTATTTTCTCTCTTGCCCTCTGCCCGCTTCGCATTCTCTTCAATGATCTTCGCTTGGATGTAGGAGGACTTGCCGATGAGACTAGTCGTGTCGGCCAGGGTGACGAATCCCTTGAGCTTGAGCCTCTTCAAGCACTCCGCTATGTCCTTGAGCGTCATCTTCTTCAGATGCTCGTGCCTCTTGTCTGACATGAAGACGGCTTCCCACTGATATTTTGCGATATCAACCTCGGTGAAAGGCAAATCTTGGAAAACGGACGCGATGGCGAGAGTCATGGTCTCCTGCGGAGAAAGGGTCGCGGCCCTCATCTCCGCAATGTTCTTCATTTGCACCTCTGTGCTGACAAAGTCCTTGAGCTCCCAAAGGACGGACTCCACCTGGTCTTTGTTCAGCACCGTGGGTGATAGCGCCCCAGTGTCCTGAAAGTGGCGAACGAGCTGCTCGACAAGCATTGGAATGCCATCGCTCGCCTTGTGCAGCGCTCGGGTAATCGGGGAGGACAAATCAGACACCCCACAGAGGGCTATTGCCATCGACTTGACCGCGGACACGCTAAGCGGGTGCAGCACCAGCTGCACCAGATCCGGGTTGGCCTTCAAGAACCAGAAGTCGTGGTGTCCGTCGCCAATATTCTTGCTGGACAGGGTCACGATTATGAAGAGGTTGGACTGGCATAGCTGCTGGACGACGAAGAGGAGCTTCCACGAGAGGCTGTCGGCAAATTCCCAGTCTTCCAAGATGAGAACGAGAGGTGATTGTGATTCGCAGTTGTGCTCTATGATGCTAGCGTAGAGATCCAGGCGGGCCTTTCTGCCACCGTCGCCGTCGAGAGTGGCCCTGGTGATGCCGCTCCTGTTGATGCGCAGCTGCACTGGGAGGATGTCGTTCAACAATTCCAATTGATCGAGGGGAAAATCCTGCGGCAGGTAGTCTGTGAGGATGCTCTCGGGAGTCTCCTCGTTGTCCTCGACGGCCGCCCTACGGCTGCCGAGCCCAGAACCTCCAAACTGGACCGCTGGAGACTTGCGAGGGCTAGCATTACTACCATTGCTATCGTACCTTTCCATCCCGGGCTTCACGTCGCCGACCTTCCGTCCCTTGGGGTTGAGGAGGCTGCTGATGACGGTAGCCCAGGCATGGAAGCTGTTAGTGCGGTCGGACTCTTGGTTGATGCTGTGTATGGTACGGATCCCGAGCTGCTGAGAAATCTTCTTGAGCTCCATCACCATGTTCGTCTTTCCCATGCCGCTCTCTCCGTCGACCAGGACGGTCGTCATGTCCTGAGTGATTGCAAAGTTCTTCAGCGCCTCGAGAATTTCCTTCCTCCCGTCGAAGTGGCCGAAGACGTTCCGCTGCTGGGAGTAGACCTTCTCTGCGATCTCTGGAATCTTCTCAAAGGGTGCAAAGAAGCCTTCGGAATTTTTGAGGGCGGCGTTTCTCAGTATCGGTTTCAGCTGGTCGATGTCGTCGTTGCCGTCAGCACCACCGCCCAACTCTTCCTCCTCCGAAATGACCAGTGTCGTTTTTCGTAAGTTGGGAGAATTGGAGTAAGTGGACTGATAGACGTCGTCAAGCGATCTAAAGCCAATGAGCCAGGGCATTGAAGACATGCTGGGACACGAAGAATCACATACAATCGGCTCCCGAGGATATTCGTTCGCGTTAAGCATGGCAGTGGCGCTATCGATGCAGTCTCCTTTGATATAAAAGACTCCGTTCTCCGTGCAGAAGGTGACGTTGCCCACCGAGACGAAGATCGACGTGTCCGTGTGCTTCCGTGCGAGCTTGTGATAAACCTGCAACATTTGATACGAGGCCCAGGCCACATCCCTCTCGACGATGCAAGTCATTTTGAGCTCGCCATTCGACACTTCCAAGGAGGTTATGTACGAGTCGTTGCTAGGAAGCTCGTGGGTCACGTCGTCGATGGCATGCTGCACGATGTTCAGCGCGTTCGAGTCCTTCCCGAAAAAGCTGCTATTGGCCTCCGAACAGAGGCGAGAACGAATGATGACGCAGGTTGCCTGCGTCGGATGAGTTTCCGTGGAGAGCCTCAAGAGGGACTCGCCCGTCTGGCTTAAGTTTGCCACGGGTAAGTACACATAAGACTGAATACTGTTGACGGCGATTTCAAGCTGCTGGGGTGTAAGAAATCGGCGCACAAAGGGCAAGGTCACGGTGAGGCCGGGATTGATGTAGTTCGCCGAGGAATCGTCCACAAGGAAGTACGAAATAAAGTTTTTGTTCTGCGCCGGCAAAGGGGTGGATGGTGGGGTAATTGCGTGGGTGAGAGAAGGCATTTGAGCTTTAGTTTCTTCTCATCAAAAAAAGCCTCACCTGGTCCGCCATTACCGGCTTCGCTGAGCTTGTATTGACAAGCTTCGTTTCATTTAAAATTGGCAAAACGTCGGCGGCGCAAACATTCGAAACTTCGTTGGTGTCACATAGCTCGAGGCAGGTATAAGCTTGGTCGATGCACTCGCCGAAGTGAGAATACCCACCAGAAACCGGAGTAGACGTCATGACAGTCATGCAGTTGCCGATTCCGAGACCGCACATGGTCACGTTGAGCTTCCTCGTGAGGAAGCACATGGCATTCTTGGCCACATCCGAGAGCTCAATTTCAGTCGGAGCTATGCCGGACAGGCGATGCTTATTGTTGTTGGGGGACAGGTCAATGGAAGAACCGCCGTTGCTGTGGCCGCCACCAAGGCCTGACTTTTGGCGAGTGAGGGCGGTTGTATCGTGGTGCCGCACGGAAAGCTCTCCTGCGAAAAAAAGAAGGACGGCAGTGTCGCCACCAGATATCGTCACGAGGTCGCCTCCGTGGTCCATTGCAGCAGCTCGAACCTCGTCGACCCAAGCTTCAAAATGAGCTCCGGCCGGGTGGCTGGTGGAGTTAAAGCCGTGCGATGTCTTCAGTGACCGGCGGCGTTCACGCTTGACGGTCGGCTCTTTGTGATATTTGAGCGCAATGCAAACGGCCTGCCTCATCAAGCTGCCGGCCTGATGGCCCACCATGAATTTGCCACTTTCAGAATGGTTGAAGTCTGCAACGAGCGAAGCGAGTCGCAATGGAAGGGGAGTGAGTCGAGGAGCGAAGCGATGAGTTAGAATAATGTAGCAGTGTGAAGTATCGGAGATGAACGTCGTTGTCTAATACACACGCCTCCTCACCTGACTCTGAAGTTTCCGAGAGGACTGAGTAGCTATTCTGGAGGGTCGCCTTACAGTGCTTTATTACTATGTCTAGGATGGAAGCAGGAAGGAACGAGGCGAGGTTGTCGAACTTGCCGTCAGTCGACAGAAAGTTCTGCTCGTTCGTGTTGACGAGCTGCATCGTGTTGGATTTGAAGTGCATGACCTCGAAGATGGGTATTTTGCCGCTGCGACGAGCGAACCGAGGAGCGAAGCGACGAGTTAGAATAATGTAATGTAGCAGTGTGAAGTCCCAGCCATGTACGTCGTTGTCCAGAACACGCGCCTCCTCGCACACTCTCACCTCTTGCCCTTTAGGCTGGTCGTCCCAGCCTCCTTGAAGTGAATGCTTCGTGAGGCTGAGTCAGCGGTGGAGCGGTCTGTAATGATGGCGTAAGTGTCGGCCTTGCACATGAGGCGCGCCGAGAGGTTGACAGAGTCCCCGACGAAGGCGTACTCGCACCGGTACGGGCAGCCCACCGGGCCACAGAAGACCCGGCCAGAGGCAATTCCAAGGGAACACTCGATGGACTGCTTCTTCATTTCCGCTCGGACGTCGATCGCACAGCGACAGGCGTAGGTGGCATTTGACTCCTTTCCGGTGAATACGAGGATGGCGACCATTCCCTTGTCGTCCATCAAAAACTGTCTCATCATCCCGCCATACTTTTGCAGCGGCTGCGACGAGCGAAGCGAGCCGAGGAGCGGAGCGACGAGTTAGAATACTAGTATTGACGATAAGCGCGTTTGACTTTGCAAATGCGTTTTGTCAGCTCTTCGCTTCGTTCCTCACACGTTCTCACCTGGTAGCAGCACATGAACGCGCGCTGCATCTTGTCGAGATTAGACTCTACGTACTTTGTGTCGTTGACCTGTGAGGAGCGTGGCGACGAGTTAGAATTATTTAACTTGCGAAACCGACAGATCTCCAATGAGGACTTCTCACCTCCTCCTTGATGAGGATGAAGATGGTGCTGCAGTCGTCGTGCTTCGAGAGCCTCATCAGGGTGGAGTCCTTCGACTGTCCCACCCTGGTCCAGGACCCGTGGAGCTCCCTCAACTGGTCGACGACGGATGGTTCCAGCAGGCCGACCATGGTCGAGCTGTGCTCGAGCCACAGGTGGTAAGGTTTTTCGATGGGCAGCGGGATCGTTTTAGACTATATGTATGTGGACGTGACGCGTTCCGAGGAGTTAGTACGGAAGTCGATGGATAGAGGGCGGAGCGAGCCAGGCGCCTGCCTTGCCTTACCTTCTGTCCGTTGAGAAGATGCAAGTTCGTGCCGGGGATGAGAGTCCCTTCGAAGGCGTCTCCAGCCTCGAACCAGACCTCCGGAGACAGCACAATGTCCCCAGGATTCGCCGAGTGCTCCGCCTCGCTGATCTGGTTGAAAGGGTGACCCGTGAGGAGGTACTCCCAGTGGTTCACGTCGTCGCTTCCGACGTAGTTCCCCACGAGAGCGCCCTTCCCGAGCATGCTCTTAAGGTCGAGCACCACTCCGTCCGCCGCGACGAACCCGCTCAGCTTCTCCATCTGCAGCAAAGCGCACTGCATCGCAAGCTGGCACGACCTGCAAGGCTGCGCGTTCTGCGTCTGTCCCAAAAGCGCCGCGGCCTTGTCCCTATGCGCGTGACCGTGCTGCGTGAAATGACCGTGCTCGTCGTTGTTCTGTTCGACGGGTTGAAATACGCACATGAGAGCGTCACCGCAGAACTTTACCACGTCGCCTCCGTGCTCGTAAATGAGCAGAATCGCAGTTTCGAAGAAAGTAGATATCGACTTAGACAGGATCTCCGTGCCCTCAGCTCCGATGCTTCCGAGCTGATGGGAAGCGGATTAATATTTTTATTATAATAATTCGCGGTGGGTTTGTTGCGAACGTCTCCTCGTCTCAGGTCGTTCACGCTATCCCCCCCTCTAACAATTTCCCTCTCTCTCCCTCCCCTCCCTCCCACTCACCTTCTCCGCCAACTTCGTATACCCGCTAATATCCAAAAAAAGCAAAGTAGCATCCTCCATCATCTCCGAAAATGGTTTAACAAGTCCTTCCCCTCCGCTAACAAACTTCAACACAGAATTCGGAAGGAAGTTCGCCGCCATATCAATCGGTATACTATCCCCATCCGTAATTTTAATTTCCTTATTCTTCAAACTATTCATCCAACCATCTCTCTCCCCTACAACCTCTCTATTCTCTTTAGTCAGCCGCTCGACTTCGTCGCGCATTTCACGCAGACGACCTTCCATCTCCATTAACATTATGTTGTAACGGGAGTATTCGCCGGGACTGTAATCTTGGGAAGGGTCTTGAGTGAGGCTGAGAACAAATGGAGGGGGGGAGAGTGTGAGAGAGAAAAAACAACATTTCATGTAAGAAAAGGGTTGTCGATATCGGGGGGGGGGGGGGGGTTATTATTAAATAAAAACGTTGTAAGGAAAAAAACACGTACCTCCTTCCACTGAAATTATTAGCAAAAAGTGTTGTTTGACCTATGATTGCACGTTGCCTAAGTTTATCCCAGTGTGATTTTTTTGTTTTTGCGGGGGAGTCGGGAAGAGCGGAGGAGGGACGACGGAGGGGAGACTTAGAGGGAGGTAGGGAGGACGGGGAGGATGGTTTCTGAGGGGTTTTAAGGGGAGAGGTAGAGAGGAGAGGGGTTAGAATAGAATAGAAGGGGTTATGAATCGGAACGGGTGCCTTCTAACTAACCTTCTTATTCCCTCCCCCCATCTGAAACGCCGCCTTAACCGCAAGCGCGTTCTTGGCCCTCCTCGCTGCCAACTTCTTCTTCATCTTAATCTCCTGTCTTTCTTTAGCCTGTTTTAGGGCGGCGTTCATTATCTCGTTGCCGCGGGCGAACTCGTTGTGGAGGCGACCGAGGGAGGTTTGACGGGAGAGGGAACGATCATTTGTAGACATTATTGGGGAGGAGGAGGGGGGGAGGGAGGACTACTGAGACAGGGGGGAGGAGTGTGTGTTCGGTCCGGGGTGAGTTAAAAGTTCAGGCGGACGGTTGGAGAAGGAAGAGGGAGATGGAGGGGAGGGTATGGGCGTTTAGGGGGGACTGCTGGAACGAAATTAGGCTTGAGTTTTCGTTTGCCCCTAGAATCAGCTTGTGTTGTGATTTCATAACATCATTCTAGTAATACTGGAGGGCCTGAAATCCTTCCTGGAATGGTTGAGTCCACTTTTGGGTCTAACCCCCCTCAACTTGTTGTGTATAAATCGTATTCGATTTGAAAGTAGTTCAATTTCCAGCTGACTCTTCTTACTCCACTGCCTCTCTAGTGTCTCAACAGTGAGAGAGAGTGTGTACGTTGTCCACTGCAAGCCCTCACATATCTTTGCGGGAAATCCTAAAGGCTTTCCTTTTTTGGATTTGCTGACAGTTTTCTAAGCTCTACACGCTACAACAGGAGCTATAGTATTTATAAGAGTTACTATACAACACATCAGAGTGTGTAACATCTTTAATCGAGCTCAGACGCCTCTATATCTAGCACAAGGATCACTTAAACCAACGAGCAGGACGACGGTTCGCCATCACACAAAAACAAGTGCACACTAGACGAGACGAGTCAATTACTGTGAGCAAGCAACACCTGTGAAACGAATATCTGACGGACGGTGGTGCGACACGGTTTCTGAAAGAAAACGTTTAGACGAAGAAAAACTACCGACCGCACTAGCGACGACCGCACTAGCGACTTGACCGCCTGCGACAAGTGACAGGAATACAATTTTGTTGCAACAAATATGAGTAAGGATGTGGGGGGAGGTGCTATACCTACGGAGACCCTGCAGGCTGCGGTTGAGAAAGGTGAGAGTGATGTGAGGGATGACAGAGGGAACGTCAGGGAACGTCGTAGGCAGAGTAAGGAGCGCCTGGCGGAACTGCCCAGGCGACCAATCGTCACAGACTCCCCTCCACCCACAGACGTCCATCTCTAACTCTTCCCCCCTCTCCCTCCTCTCCCTCTCCCATCTCCCCCCATCCCGTCCCAAAAAAAACAAAACCTCCAGGCGAACCCACCGGCGGCGTTGGCCGCCAGAATACCATGATCGACATGAAGGCCTCAAAGTCCGACCCCGAACCTTCCTCCCTTCCCAAATCCCTCAAAGGCGGTAACGTCATCCAGGGCTCCGGCTCCTCTGGGAGCGGTGACACCGAGCAGACTATAAGCTACTCCGCCGAGAGGATCATCGGGAACGGGAGCTTCGGCGTTGTTTTCCAGGCGACAGTGGTGGAGACGGGGGACGTTGTGGCCATCAAGAAGGTGAGGGAAACAGATTGCGGAGGAGAAGTCGCCTTTTGAAGGGGCTAGTGAGCGAAACTAATCTAACCCCCCCCTCCCCCTCCCCCTCCCATTCCCCCCCCCCCCATTACAGGTCCTGCAGGATAAGAGGTTCAAGAATAGGGAGCTGCAGATAATGCGCCAGCTCGTCAAGAACCCTCACTCGAACATCGTGGCGCTGAAGCACTGCTTCTACTCGCAGGGGGACAAGCCGGACGAGCTTTACCTTAACCTGGTGCTCGAGGTGAGTTCTTTCCGTGTGCTTGTTAGGCAAAGTAATAAAAGCAACAATTTCGACCGTCCACCTAACCTTCCTCCTCCCCCCCCCCTCCCCCAGTTCGTCCCCGAAACCGTCTACAGCATATCCCGGCAACACCAAAAATCAAAAATCCCCCTCCCCACCCTCTACGTGAAGCTGTACATGTACCAGCTCTGCCGCGCCCTCTCTCACATCCACTCCATGGGGATTTGTCACCGTGATATTAAGCCACAGAATTTGTTGTTGGATCCGAGTAATCATCAGTTGAAGTTGTGTGATTTTGGAAGTGCTAAGGCGTTGGTTAAAGGGGAGCCTAACGTTTCATACATTTGTTCCAGGTGATTAAATGGCGGGGGGGGGGGTGGTTTTAAGGACGGAAACATTTATTTTCGAGGGAGAGATGGATCTTTTTTGGCTAACACCCCTTCCCCACGTTTCTTAGATATTACCGCGCCCCAGAGTTAATCTTCGGGTCAACTGACTACTCAACTGCGATCGACATTTGGTCTCAAGGTTGCGTCGGCGCCGAGCTCCTCCTCGGGCAACCCCTCTTCCCAGGCGACAGCGGCGTCGATCAGCTTGTGGAGATAATCAAGGTTCTCGGGACGCCTACGAGGGAAGAAATTTCGGCTATGAACTCGAATTATACGGAGTTTAAGTTCCCGCAGATTAAGGCGTGCCTGTGGAAGAAGGTGAGGGGGTAGCGAAGCGTGAAAAGCGGGTGTTTTTTACTTTCACCCTGCCCTCATTTCACAATTCGTCCATGTCATTAACAATCCCCCCCCCCCCCTTTCCAGGTCTTCCGCTCAAAGACCCCCGACGACGCCATCTCCTTCGTCGGTTCCATGCTAGCGTACTCCCCATCCTCCCGCATCCTCCCCCTCGCGGGTCTCGTCCACCCTTTCTTCGACGAGCTACGTTCCCCCTCAGTCCGTTTACCTAACGGAAGGGAATTACCCCCGCTCTTTGATTTTACCGAACATGAACTTACGGATATGCCGGAGATTGTGGAGAGGATGATACCGCCGCATGCACAGGAGGGGGGGGAGGAGAAGCCGAGCGCTAAGTGAAAGGGTTTATAGGCGGAGGGGGGGGGGGGGGGGAAAGAAAAATGAGATAAGAAAAGAAAGGGGTGGGAGGCGAGTGTGCGGGGGGAGGGGGGAGGGGGTAGGGGGGAGTCGAAATAGCTGTTCGAAGAAGGTACGAAAGAGCTGTTCGAAGAAAGTATAAGCGACGATAATAAAAAGAAAACAGAAGCTTTAACGTTGCTTTTTTTAAATGTATTCTCTTCTTATTTCTCTCTCTTGCTTGGTTGCCCCCTCCCCCCCAAAACCCCCAACCCGCTTCTTACTTATCGAAAACACTCTTCACCCTCTTCTCTTTCTTCTCTTTGTTCAACCCCTCCCTCCCCCTCCATCTCTCTACATATTAGTCTGCACACCTTCAACCTCCAAAACAATAACTCCCACCGGACTCCTCCTCTCCTCCTCAACGTCCTCCGGGTGATACGTCTCGGCGTGCACGGGTATGTTAACGGATTTAAGAAGTTTGTTTAAATCACAACCGAAATTCGTGAAAGAATGAGCGGAGGAAGTTAGGAAATTAGGGCAAGCTGGGTTGTTGAGTGAAGGGTCGATAAGCGATAAGACGTTAGTAATGATGTGGATGGAATAGAATACTAATGGAGAATATTCAACACTCACCTATGCAGATTGATGATACGTGCATGGGACCTGTTAAATAATGATAAAGGTTCTTGAAGATATAAGAGTAAGCTTCTTCAACACTTCTCTCACTATACTCTCTGTAGATAGCGCTCGGTAGCTCAAGGAATGACGCCGCCTTAGACTTCGCTGAGATGAGGGAGGAAGCGGCAGCGTCGGATGGGCTAGAAGGCTCGGGGGAAGGGGGGGAGGGTGTTTTGTAAGGGTTCGCGGACTTGGAGAAACTCGCCTCTAAGGTCTTTAGGTCGGCGGCTGAGAACGTCTGCTCGGGAACCTAAGATGAGGAGCGAAAAAGCGAACACAACGTTAGAATTACGTTACGAACGAAAAGCGATATTCAGTTTCACGTTACTTCTTTACCTTCTCCACCTCCGTTTTCCCCGCCGCCGCTACAGTCGAGTCAACTCCCATTGAAATTTTCTGCGAACGGACTTCAACCACTACCGTCGGATGCGGGCTCTGCCTCGCCATCGTTTTCTTGAGCTTATGAAGCCGAAGCCTCTCCTGGTACTGCCTTTCTTCGTCTGAGAGGTCGGTGTATGGGCCTTCGGAGTCGACAGTTTCGGTATCAAGGTCGCAGAAACCAGGGTGGAGATGAGCTATATTAACTGACGTCCGCCACTGTAAAATGATGGGTGTTAGCGATTGTATGTTATTGAGGTAATTCGGTACCCTAAAGAAAAGCAACGGGGCTCACCTCATCCTCCTCCCTCTGTTCCCCCAACTCCATATTAACCATCTCCCTCATACCCTCAACAACCCCCTGCGTATTATAACTCCTCGAACTCCTCCTAACCTCCATGACAGTTTTAATGAGTTGATCGAAATCTTCGAAGGAGGAAAATACGGAAGGACAGACTAACATTAACGTTGAACGGTAAGGGGGGATCGGGGTGAGGTTGCAGGTCGTTGGATGCTGTGAGAGGAGTGAACAAAATGAGTAGCGAAAAAACGTGAGAAACGAATGACATTAGAATCAAATAAGGGCTACGTTCGTAATCTTCCACCGCGGGGCTTATAAATGCAACCGCGTTATTCATCAGCTCTCACCTCTTCACCTGCGTCAGTAAGTTCTTTAATAGAATCGAATATTCTAGCGACTACTTCTGTTTTACAGGAAGTACCTTCGACGGTGTACTTGACTTCCTTCCTTAAATGTCCTTCGGGGATGGCGTTTGAGAGCCAGGCTTCGGTTGCGGTTAGAGCGGAGAGGTGAGGGAGAGAAGAGGAAGGATCGGAGGAGGAATCATAGTTGAGCCTCGTGTGCGAGCTAGGACGGCTAGGATGAGGTGAAAGAACGAGGTGTTTGAAAGATGGGAGGGTGAAGGAGAGGGATGATGGAAGGAGAAGGAGAAGGAAGGCAGCTCGCATTGTGATTGCGAACCGTAACAGCTCAATTGTGTAAAGGAATGGAGCTGCAGAACCAAAGTTGAGAATTTCCCGCTTATAAGTTTAATTTCACAATAATTACGACAACGACAACAAGATGAAGGTAATCCAGGGGATAACGAGTTGGATTGGCGTAGCAATGTTAATAGTAATAAGTCTGCGAGTCGTTAATTGATAGCAGTTAGCAGTTGAGAGGAATCCGTTTTCGACAATTTGCTTTTGAAGAAGGAGACCAAATGACCCCCAAATGACAAGGAGATTTATTCAGAGTTTTGTCAGCTCATTTTATAGGTCCATTATCTAGATACTCCGTGTCACCCTTATTAACTTCTGTAACGCGCAAAGTATTTCTAATCGTCTTCTCTCCCCGATTATTAATCGTTAATTATCGTGCCACGTTTCAGCAAAGATTCCATCACCCCCCTCTGCCTCTGTAGATTGTTTTGCCATCTAGACTCTCAGCGCGCATTAGCGCTGTAGCGACGAGCGGTAAGTGTAAGCACTGCTGAATGATATAGACAATAGCAACGGTTTTTATTGCTACGTGCATATTATCGACGAATGGGCGCGCACTATGCCTTTCCAAGTGTCCCCGACTAGGTACACACCGACACCAACAAACGGGAGGCCAGCAAACCTTTGGCACGGCGATCTTCGCAACGGACCCGTTTGACAGCGGTGGGTACACCTCCCTGCCCCTGGGCAAGAAACCCCCTCTCCCTGAACGTCCATAGCTACTAAGCAAGCCTCATCTAACACTACTAGTCATCTATGACACGTCGTGTTGTTTTGTCTTGTCTGTCGATTGCTACGGACAGCTTCGATAGTACTAGTACTATGTCCACTCCTGCAGCAACAGGGCTAGGAGCAGCAACAGCAACAGCAACAAAATCACACATCTGCATCTTCGGCTCCTCCTTCTCTCCCCCCACCCTCGCTCACCTCTCCATCCTCTCCTCCCTCTCCGCAACAAACGCCTTCACAACAATCCTCGTCGTCCCCGTCTACCGCCACATGTACTCCTCCAAGCGCCTCCCCTCCCCCTCCCACGAGTCCACCCTCTTCGCCCACAAGCTAAAAATGTGCTCCCTCCTCCTCTCCTCCCTCCCCTCCCCCCCCCTCGTAATCTCACCCCTAGAATCCGAAATCTTCACCTCCCTCCTCCCAACCTCCTCCACCCCCTCCTCAATCCGCATCCCCACCTCCCTCATAATATCCACCCTCCTCTCCCGCAATCCCAACTCAGAAATAAGCCTCTGTCTAGGCTCAGATACCTACTCCGACGTCCTCTCCTCAAAATGGAAGAACACCCCTTACCTATCATCTCACTTAAAGTCGATATACGTAATTCCTCGAGACGGTGAAGGAACAGAATACCCTGGACGTGAGGACGGTTTGAATCCTGTTATTTTAGATGTGGAAGGTTTGGAGGGGGTTAGTAGTACGAGAGCGAGGGAGGTTGCGAGGGAGGTTATAAGGAAGGGGGATGGGAGGTATAGAGAGCTGGAAGGGTTGGTGGGGGAGGAAGTTGCGGAGTATGTTTGGGAGGAGGGGTTATTTAGAGATTAGTGTGGTGTGTGTTTTTGTTTTGGTTTATGAAATGGGGACGGTGTATTTTCCTACTTCTTTTTTTTTGTTCTTGGTTCAACAATTGTTCTCAACCCACCCAACCCTACACACTTGGATTATCTCACTCCTTCCCCTCCCCCTTCTCCTCCCCCTTCTCCTCCTCATCCCCCTCCTCCTTCCCCTCCACAACAACGAACTTCCTCAACTCCTCAATAAGCCTCTCCCTCTCCTCCCCAACCACGCTCCCAACCAACCTAGCGCTCCTCTCCTTCCCATCCTTAGCGTACCACAACCTCTCCACATGCGTGTCACCCTCAGGTAACGGCAAAGCCGTCTTATCACTAACCCAAACAGGAGGACCAGAAGCGAGAAGCCTCCGCAACTCAGCCTGACAGTCCGTGGACTTCACGCGGGACATGTAGGTGGAGAATTGGGTGGAGAGGAGGTGGGTTATCATGGGGAGCTCGAAGAGGGAGGGGGACCAGGTAAGGGAAGGGGAGGACATGTATTCTACGTAGTTTCCGTCCTGGATTTTTTTATGGAACGATGAAAAAAGGGGGGGGTTAGATGCGTCGGAACGGAAAGTAATACAGTATACTGTACTTGTGAACGGGGCAAAGCTACCGGGCAAAGCTACGATTTAAACGTGAATTTCATGACGATCAGATGCAGACGTGTTCGAATATATCCAAGCGTTTGTTTGATTGAGGGGTCGCAATGCTATTCTTTGAGGGACGGTTACGAACAAACGTACGACCGATTGCGTCTGGAGAAACATCAGGGCATCCCTCCACAACGCTGCAGTAATGCTGCAAGTAATGCCTTAGTAATGCTGTACGTGTCCTTATTAAAACACTTACCTCTTCGGTTATATCCTCGTAAGAACATAAACAGCACATGTCGGGGGTAGGCTTGCCGTGGGCGACGGTAGGATCAGAGAGATCTTCACTCATGTTATGTAGCGAGAGGACTCACAAGCTGAACTTTGAATTTAAGGAGGATTTTGGAATTGTAGAACGACACTAAGGTATGTCTGAAGGATGCCTGGAGGATGGTTGATGATTGGTTGTACGTGAGGATTAGAGGAATGAAATAAGCGTTGCGTAATTTGCAACCTTTTTCAGTATGTTTTTTAGGCAATTTTGGGAAGTGTCCTGCAAAAAGGAAATACGAATTTATCATTCATTATTACGCAATATGTCAAAGAGAACGTCTGAAGATCGCTCGAATGCAATTACAATTCCCGATCCGAACAATTTAGAGGTCGAAGATAACGAGGAGGAAGCACATGAAGGTTCAGAGTTGGACTCTGCTGCCGTCGATACCCCAGCTGTCGGAGGCGATGATTTCATGCATACAGACGACTTCAGGCGACTATTCGTTGGTTTCGTTATGGTTGATACCTTAGTAGCGATGCGCTGGCTTGATAGAAAATGGCACAAGGTAGTTGAGAAGAAGCTGACTGAGTTGGAAGATGAGCCTTTCGGCGAGATTATTGTTCATGGAGGGAATGATGTAAGTATGAGTGAAGCTTATTCTGATGCGAGGAAGGAAAGGATGAGGCAAGTGATGAAGGTCGTCTTCCTTCTGAATATAACGAAGGTCGGAGAATATGCCTGCGCGTACGCCTCCAATCTCGTCGCTGTAGACATCCCCGAAGGCATTACAATCATCGGTAGTTGGTCCTTCGGTTACTGCAGTCGTTTGAAAGAGATATCATTCCCAAAGTCGTTAACGTCAATTGGTTCTGAATCCTTCGGTAGTTGCTCCAGTTTAGAAAGGGTCGATCTTCTCCACACAAACCTTCAAGAAATAGACGACTTTGCCTTCCAAAGTTGCACAAGTTTAAGAGAGATGAAGGTCCCTGACTTGCTTCAAACGTTTGGTAAAAATGTCTTCTATAGATGCTCCAAGCTAGTCCCCTCCGACATTAATGTTGATTATGGGCATGATGTATCCGAGGTACTCGTCTACCTCCGCTCTAAACAATAATTCCCCCTTAAAACATTTTGACAAAAGAAAGTTAGTCGATATTTTACTAGTAAAACAACAAACCAACAATATCACTATTAAAAACTATTCTATTCCATTTCGCATGTAAACTCTTTCTCTTCTATCATAATTTCCTTCAATGCTCAATAATAACGTCAATCATGATTTTCTTTTTTGTGTTTGATGAAAACCGACCCAAACATTTTAATGCCGGTTAATTATTGTATAGAACAACGACGGGCGCCGTCGCGGAGGTAGGCGACTACCGCCTCGTTGTTGTTAAAATCAATGTCAGAGGGGACTAGCTCGAAACATCCATCGAAGACATTGCTGCCAAACTTTTGAAGCGAGTCCGGGACCTTCATCTCTCTTAAGCCTGTGCAATTTTGGAAGGCTTCATTACCTAATCTTTGAACGTTTGTGTGAAGGAGATCGACCTGTTCTAGACTGGAGCAATAAGCGAAGGATCCGTCACCAATTGATGTTAACGACTTTGGGAAATTTAACTCTTTCAAACTACTACAGCCATAGAAGGAATCTCTACCGATACTTGTAATGCCTTCGGGGATCTCTACAGCAATGAGTTTGGACGCGTAGTAGCAGGCATCATTTCCGACTTTTGTAATATTCAGAAGAAAGACGACCTTTGTCGTTTGCTTCATCCTTTCCTTCCTCCTATAAGAAAGAGCATCACCAGAGAATATATCATTCCCTCCATGAACAATAATCTCGCTGAAAGGCTTTATATAATTATGATTATAATCATCTTCCAACTCAGTAAGCTTCTTCTCAACCACCGTGTGCCATTTTCTATCAAGCCAGCGCATCGCTACTAAGGTATCAACCATAACGAAACCAACGAATAGTCGCCTGAAGTCGTCTGTATGCATGAAATCATCGCCTCCGACAGCTGGGGTATCGACGGCAGCAGAGTCCAACTCTGAACCTTCATGTGCTTCCTCCTCGTTATCTTCGACCTCTAAATTGTTCGGATCGGGAATTGTAATTGCATTCGAGAGGTCTTCAGACGTCCTATTTGACATATTGCGTTATATTGCGTAATAATGAGGGGGAAGCCTGTTTCAGAGGGTTCCTGGGAAGACCATTGAGACCAAATCGCCTCACAACACAGCTGCTCGTTGACGCATATTATTTCTTCGGCCGCTGTAGGGTTAGCATCTTAGAGCCTGTGCGCACACAACTTGCTACAGTGCTTTTGGAGCGCTTAATTAGGCTTAATTAGTGCATAATAAAACTCTAAAATTCAGCCTTTCGAGACGAATTTACGATCCCTCACTGTCAAAGGCGCCTGTTAGGGTTAGCAATGTCCACTCCAATGCCCACTCCAGCACCCGCTGCTGCCCCTCTTCCTTTCAACTCGACTCTCCTCCCTCAACCCAACCAAGGTTTCATCATCGGCTCTCTCCCTTGTCATGAAGACATGCGGCGACGCATCGTCGATCCTCAAGTCATACAGCTGTCGTTCAGTTTGGAGTTGGATCCTTCGTTGACGGATACTCCTGAAACGTGCGTGAGAGGACTGATAAGGCAACTTTCAGAAGGCGACTTAACACACAGCTCTAACACTTACAAAATATCCTCCCCCCCCCCTGCTCCTCGCGCGCAGCTTGCAACTTAAAGAATCCTGCCCCCCCCTCTACGAAATCGGCCTCGCACCCCACATAACCCAGCTCTGCACCCCCCTCGCCCTCCTCGTCCCCGACCTCGTCCTGACGACCGGGACCGTCTCCCCCCTCGCCTCAAAGCACCTCTCTTCTCTAGGTATAACAGTCATACCTAATGTCCCAGTTGAAGCAAACCCTGGAATCGCCAGCGGTACAGGCGCGATAATCGCCCACAGTATGGACTCGATCGAGCCGAATATGGTCGGGGAACGCTGCGGCCTCTTCGACGTCAGGAACGTCGGGGGTCGGGATTACTGTTATATTGAGCATTGTAGGCCGGAGCCTTTTGTGGTTAAGGGGAATCCTCCGAGGTTGGACATTGATGTATTTTTGGAGTCTGAGGTTGCGGCTGAGGTTGGGAGTATGTGTTATTGGGAGAAGAAGGAGGTAGATGTTGACGCTGAGGTTAGGGGGAGGAGGATAGTGGAGAAGTACTTGAGGAGGGGGAAGGCTACGGCGACGGATAAGTGGTTTGAGATGGCGGCGGATATATGTTTGAGGAAGATTAGGGAGCAGTATGAGGAGCATTTGAAGAATGAGAAGGAGAAGGAGAAGGAAAGGGAGAAGGAAAGGGAGTTGGACAAAGAGGAGGAAGGTGAGCAAAAGAGAGGAGAGGAGAGGAGAGGCGGCCCATATCCCGTTTCTGACCTCTTTTCGCAGAACTTAAAAAGATGATAAATCCCCCAAACCCACTAGAAGATCTTTTAGAGGTGACGCTGAAAGTGAAAGAAGCCTCCGAAATGTTAAGAAAAGACTTGGAAAATCCGGACGACGATTCGTCCCTACCATTCTTCTCCTCCACCTCAAACCCCTCCCCCCCTACCACAGACCCCTCCCCCCCTCCCGCCCGCGAATCTCTCAACAAGGCAATGGCAGAGTTCATGTATAAAACCCTTGAAATAATGAACAAAAACGGCAACGAAATTAAACTACAGAAGGAGAGGCAAGAAATAGAGAAAGCTAAAGGGGGGAAAGAAGAGGAGAAGGAGGCTCCACACGAATTGTGCAACGTGGTCATGATGGAGGTGAGAGTGTTATTGTCTCGTTTTTAATTCAAACCGACTTTTATAATCTAACAAACCCCCTCCCCCCACCCCTTTCCAATGCAGGACATGGTTACCCCTGAGGACTACGACAGTTTTAAGGAGTTGGAGGAGGAGGGTAAGAAGGAGGTCAGCACGTCGTTCTTGAGGACGGGACGGATTGACGGGGCGGCGATGGAAGAACAGGAGGAGATGAGAAGAATGAGGTGAGAAAGGAATAGGGGGAAAAATTCGGTTCGTTTTGTCTTGTTTTTATTCTAACTCATTGGTTTTCGCTTCCACCCCCAAATTTTTGCAGGCCTCGACCTGACTTCAGCAACACGGTCTACATCGTAAATGAAAGAGACGCCGTCGGCCTGGGCTGCGACCTCTGCATGTCAAAAGACACTATCCCCCTCGCCAAGTACGGCTGCATAAGGTGCGAGAGGCGATTCTACTGCTCAGAAGCCTGCTACGAACAGGACCGCGTAGAACACGCCAAGAACTGCAGGATGTCAGACACGGGCCTGAACAAGGCAACGTGCTCGAGGAGGGAGGCCCTCAGTTCGGTCGACCCTATATACTGTTGGGACTTCCGTCTCAAGCCGAATGAAGACGACAACAAGTCGCCCACGCTGTGCGAATATACTAATATACCGTGCAAGCCTAAGATGGAGGCCTTCAAGACTAAGGTGAGGAGCGACGAGACTGTGAATGCACAAATAAACATACGTCGCTACGCTACTTTATTTCTAACGTCGTCGGCTTTCGCTCTCTCGGCTCGGTCGCAGGATGGGATGGTCTGCGGGCCTACGTACGGGTTCGGGGAGGTTGACGGGTGCATCAAGGTGCCTAAGAACTTCAGTATCGAGGTCAAGCTCAGGTTCGACACGCCTAAAATCGACCATTACGAAGACCACACGAAGGGGCCGAGGTATCAGGTCGGGACCGTCTTCGATTTTAGGTCGGCTAGTAAGGAGGCTCCGAATCATAGGAATCCTATCATCTTCGACACGAAGCCGATGCTGGCGGTGGGGGAGAGGGAGTACGCAAGGAGTCTATTGGACGAGGTGAGGTGCTGCTACGAGAGAAGTGCGCCGATACATGATCCAAACTTTTGCTTCGCCGGGCACTACTTCTGCTACTTTATTCTTCTAACTTGACACTTCGCTCGTTGCAGATGAACGCCAACCCGGAGAAGGTAACCTCAAAGGAACGCCCCGCGAGGGTGGCGGTGAACCAGGCGAGGAGAAGGTGAGGGGGAATCCCTAACAGGGCGGGTAACATTTATTATGGGACGGACATCAGTTTTTCTAACTCTCGTGGGAAGGTATGAGAAGCACTGGCCGGTTTTCTGCAGCGGTCATCTTATGCCTGATTTCCCGGCGATGATTACTTGGTCCTCGAAGCTGGAGACTAATTGGATACACTTTACTATCATGTCGACGCTTGAAGAGGAGGATGCCTCCATTGGCAAGCCGGCTTACAGGAGGGTTAGGCTGTGGAGAGACGGCGGAGAGAACATCAGAGAGCAAAGGCACCAGATGCAGACCATGGAGGTGAGCCCACTATTATTTGGATTCGGCTCGCTGGCTGCAGTAGCTAACTCGACCGCTTCACGCTCGCCTCGCTTCCCCATCGCAGTTCCCGGAGCCGTATGGAGATCACTACATGCTGGACTTGAACAAGATCGGCGCGGACGCCCTGGGCAAGAGCTGGTTCCAGGGAACTATCCAGTTCTTGAGAATCTACGACGGAGTCGTCCCGGAGAAGCAGATCGTGGCGAGCTACAAGCTCGCGAAGCACTTCAGGACCATGAAGGTGCCCAGGGAGTACGACCACTGCTTCGACTTCAGGCTGAAGGAGGGGGAGGACGTCGAGAGGTGAGTTTACGAGTTTACGAACGTAGCGATTCCGCACCGCCGTCTCTAATGCCGGCAGCACTGCCTTTCGCTCGTCGCAGTGACGTCAAGGATGAGAAGAGCGACCTGTACGCGCACATGAAGCACGGGGCCATCAGGACGGAGGAGGGAATGATCTGCGACGGAGGCAAACAGTACGGCAAGAAGAACGCCAGCAAAACCAGCCCCCTGACCAACACCTTCCTGGACGGCGGTTACGCCGAGCTGGAGCCATGGGAGTGGGGCGGCGCAACCTCGATAGAGATCTACGTCAAGGTGGAGAACTTCAATACGAACTTCACCCACCTCTTCATGTTTCAGCACCAGAGCGAACTCTCCACGGTCACACACGACCTGCTCCAGATGACCCTCGACGCCACTGACAGGAACGACTCGAGGGTGGCCTTTGCCATCGACAAAGGCCCCAAGTCGGCCAAACCGCACTGGAGATTCTGCCGGGAGCTCGAACACAGCGCGCCCCAGAACGCGAATTGGACGCACTATGTCTGCACGGTCAGCAAGGCGGGTACCATGATGATCTTCAAGAACGGCTACGTCTGCGCCATGGACGACACGGGACATTCGCCGAACGTCTGCTACCGCGAGAGAAACGTGCTCGGGGGGATGGCCAACGGAAACGGCGAGAGCACTATCTGCTACATGAAGGGCATTTACGGCTACATTCGCTTCTGGCACGGCATGGAACTGAACGAGAATCACGTCAGCTACCTGTACAGGAACCGGAATCTCAGGGGGGCTGACCTTGGGCTTGTGAAGAGGAAGGAGGAGGGGGGTGGTTGATGATGAATGAGATTGGAAATTGATTTGAAGGGTCAGGGTGATAGGAGTGGAGTGATTGGAGGGTGACATTTAGAATAGAATGAAATAAAAACGATGCAAGCTTTTTTATTGTAGAAATTTTAGAGTTATTTAGTTTTTTTAGAGGGTGGTAGTTTTGGGAGCTTCGAATCTCTTCGTTAGGGTCGAGACTGGCACGGAGGGCTTGCTCGAGGGCGTTTTAATCATTGAGGGGCGGCGGTTTGGGGTCTTCTTTTTCTTTTCGGTCAGCTCAATTACTTGATCGGTGGGGGTGGGAATGTTGTTGCTGTTGTTTTCGTTTGAGTGAACTGGAGAGGACACTACCTCTTCTTCTACTACTGGGTTTTCTTCGTCGCCGTTCTCGATTTCGTCTTCGTCTTCATTTGAAGCTTTCCTGGAAGTCGATCTGGAGAATCCGCGAAGGTAGGAGTGGATTATGTCGCCGTCTTCGCCGCTCAGGCATTGGACGGCGTATGCGTCGACTGATATCCAGCCAAGCATGGCCGCGGAGAACCAGAGCCATTGCGCCCAGCTTGTCGAGGCTGAGTGAATGACGAGGAAAAATAATCCGAATGCGATGAATGCGGCAACGCTAAGGCATGCGATCACGAGACCGAACATCTTCAACATGCTGGGGTGTTTGTGCTTTATTTCAACCTTCCACCGGGCCTTCTCCTCCTCGGTCATCAACTCCCGATTCAATGCCCTTTCCAACCTCCACCTTTCGATCACGTCCTTGGTGTTCATCATCGCCTCGATCTTGTCGCTCACGCCCTCCTCGCTGGCGGCTGAATTGGCTCTCGTTTGATCGGAATCTCGATCTTGGCTGGTTAACGCTCGGAACGACTTGAAGGAATCTGTGAGGCCGAATACCAACCTCTTCATCGACCAGAGGATGCACAGTAGGACGAGGCTTGCGAAGACATGACCCGCGACCTTAACAGCTTCGTTGTCATTGCTTGTTGTGCTCAGGGCCTGCAGTATTGTGAATAAAAAAGGGGTAGCACACAGTACCCGTGTGATGAGCACCTCGGTGTCGTTCAAGGGGTCGCCGTAATATTCGCTAGCGCGGAAGCTCAGATACGGTCTTTTCGCCACGTGCCGAAGATAGAGAAAGTGCGTTGCCTGGAATAGAATGGTTTGTAGACAGCTCATGGTGAGTGGGATTGTGGCAACGTCCATTCTTGTTGGTAGAAGTGAGGCGACTGCTGGAAGTGACGACTCCAAACTTGCCAATGCTTTCGAGCTTTCAATAAGCATTTGAATGCTACTTGCTCCAACTTCTATGAAGCTCGTAAGAGCAGGAATCAAGTAGCAGAAGATTTTTCTTCTCGTCGCCTACGAAATGTCGTGTTAGAAAGATCCTGGAGTAGTGTTCCAACCTCTCTCGTCCTCACCTTGCTCTCGTGGAACAGTGAACGAGGCGTGTAGTTTGCGCAGAATGAGGCAAGGAACGGGAGGCCTTTCTTGAGCTGAGAGTCCTCGTCGCTGGCGTACTGCTCCGGATTCTCCATGTATTTGAGGCGTTCGACGCTGTATTTGTAAGCCATGGTTTCGACTCTGAAGTACATGTAAGCGACAATGAAGATGGCCGTGGCAGCGTTAATGATTATATTGATTACCACTCCTATGATTACCTCAAAATTTAGCGGGTTGGCGAATATTTTTTCATAAGATGTGCTGACTAAAGTGGGTGCGTCGAGGGCCACTCGCAAGATTGGGACGATGGCGATGGTTGCTAAAATTGAAGCCAGCACCTGGCACCTCTCCTTCGTTTTGGCGCTGACACATTTGTGTAGAAAGGGAATCGAATGGAGTCTCATGAGGAACTGGATGATAAACTCAACGAAAAGGAAAGCGAAAATGCCGATCTGGTAGCTTGGAAGCTCAATGTCTGTCACACATGCCGGTTGAGGTTGAAAGGGCATTATGAGCAAGGCGGCAAAGAGGGAGAAGCTGAGGAACTATTGGGGGTACGGGAGGTTGTTGAACTTTGAGGCCTCGCTGAGGACCTGGACGACTATCGTGCCCTGCTTCGCCTTCGTCTGCGTGTCCATGTTGAGATTGAACACTTTGTTGACGTGGTGCTCTGTGATGATATTAAGTCGCTTTAAGAACCAGACCGTCGTGACGATTATGAGTATGACTGTGACGAAGAGCAGAACGGGTGCAACTACACCAAAGGCATTTCACGCAACTGCCTCCGGCGTCAAAGTGATTGCTTGGGCAAGTCGCGCAGAAATAGTCCGAGGCATCGAAGCCGTTGTGGCACTCGCCGTTGGCTGCGCAGTTGGCCTTCGCGGCACATGGAGAGTAGGTGTAGCCGAGTACTGTGAGGATTTAGTGAAGGGCGGAGAGTGAAGAAGTGTCAGGAGAGGAAGGTGTTGGTTGGTGAAGAGTATGAATTGGTATTCTCACCTCTCTCCCCGTCACCACAAAGGCGGCTATTGTCTGCGAACAGGCATCTTGTTGTTTCCTTCGCGCACATTTCTGCGACAGCTGGCGGAATCAGCCCGTAAAAATCGTTATTGACGATGGTAATGTATTTTAATGAAGATAAGCCGCTGAGAAAGTCGAGAGAATCAGTGAATTGATTATCGGCCATGTCAAGATGTTCCAGTGATGTTAAGCTGCTAAGCATGGAAACTGGACCCGTAAACTGATTATTATGAAATCTTAGTCTGGTACAGGATTTGAGGTTGCCCATTGAAGCGGGTAATTGACCACTTAAAGCATTTTCATGAACGTCGAAATGCTTTAGGTGTGTTAGATTTCCAATGGACTCGGGGATCTGACCGCTCAAAGCATTCCAACCAACGTCAAATTTCTTGAGGTGTATAAGATTTCCAATGGAATTGGGGATCTGACCGCTCAAAGCATTATAATCAACGTCAAATTCCTCTAGGTAGTTAGATTTCCAATGGACTCAGGAAGGTGGCCCGTCAAGCCTCTTTCATATAATTCAGTTCCACCACCGTGTCGTTCCTGCAGGTGATACCGGACCAACTGCAAGCGCCTGCAGTATTTGTGGTGTCCCACCCTACCGACGTTGTGTTGGCGAGGTCGAGCAGGGCAGCGAGTTCGCCGCCCGGAATTGCGGAGCAGATGGGGAGGAAGATCATGACGAGAAGGAGGGCGAGGACGGTGTGTAGCCAGGCAGGGGGTGGGGATAGCCTCATCAGGGCGTTAGGATGGGTCGTAAGGGAGGGAAGTGCGCGGGGAGTGACAGTATGAGGATTATGGGGAGCAGGAAGAATCCGTTATGATTGCCGGGAACACAAGTTATCTCCCTACTGGGGCGCTCACTGTGTCTAAAAATAACTTGAGGGCGCGTAATATGGTCACAGTAATCTTTACACACAAGGCTAGAAGCAGCGGACGTTCACAGCAGCAGAAAACGGTGTGATGGTTTTCAAGAGAAATTCATCTCACGCCAGAGGGATTTTAATGGTCCATTTTGGTCATATTATTCACTCGAAGGCCTTTGATAGCTCAAAAATGTAGTAGACTTATAAGAAAAAGCCTTCTTTTGTGATTTTTAGAAAAAACCTATTTTCTAAATTTTTATCATATTCTTCACTTTAAGATCTCTAAGAGGAAGAAATTGTCATTTTAAAGGACAAAAAAGTGATTTGAAATTTTTTCAAAAAAAGATTTCTCTAAACATTCTTTGGTCTTTATAATTATCGAATTATCCCTCTAAAAAATCTCTAAATGAATAATATGATCAAAATCTTTCCATAAAACATTCAAAGGACAAGTTACGGAAGTTTTCGAACGTGAACGAAGTATCACAGCGTAAATATCTTTTTGCTAGGCTCAAACCAACCCTATATACGCCTTATCTAAATTTTATTTTAACCATTCGTCCTTAGCGGTTCCAAAATCCAAACCCAATTATTCCCAAAGCTTCCCTCCCCTCCTGCTCAAGGGAATCTGCCTTAAAACTCCTTCAAGTAACTCCACCCAGTATCATAGTTTCCCACCCCTCGCTGCTCTGCTAAAGGGCCATGCCTTCCCCCCTGCCCCCCCCCGGCCCTTTCTACCCTTGCATATGAGGCCCTGCTCAAGCACCTTTCGCGGGGGGAGTCCTGCTTTGCTGATATTTTGGACCCGGCAGGCATGCAGGAGTTCCTCCATGAAGCCTCGAAGCGCCGCCTGCTCACGGACACCTTCGTCCGCTCAATGTGTGAGAGTGGGGTGCCTCCGCGCCAGCTATTTCTGACCCTGAGAGAGATTGATGTGCGCAACATCCTCAAACCTTCGTCCTCTCTCTTCCAGAACCATCATCACAACCCTAACCTCCCCCTCCCTCCGCCGGCATCGCCCGGCACTCCGACCTCCCCGACTTCCTTCTCGTCTATATCCGAGATGTTGTTCCGCACTCTCTCAATCTTAAGCCTCAACAACTTCAATGAGTTGACCTACAACTTTCACGACCTCAACACTCTCCTCCACACTTGCGCCCGGAACTCGCAGTCCCTCAAGACGGTGTCGCTAACGAAGCTCTCCCAAACGATCACTGCCGGCTCGATAAAGTCAATCTGCACTGCACGCTCCTCTCTGACAGCCCTCAACGTGACCGCCTGCACCATCAGTGACGGTTCCTTCATTGAAACATTGGCGTCATCGGGGCTGGCCCTGAAATCCATCACCCTGTCCAAGGTGAGAAGCTGAGAGGAGTGGAAGCACGTTTACGAGATATCGACGTCCCTCACCGTTTTTCGCTTCCCTCCTCGTCGCAGCTCGAGGGCATAAATGACGACGACTTCCATTGCCTCCTCTTGAACCCGTCCCACTCGCTGAAAAGCCTCAATTTGTCGCACAGCGGCGCTTCCAACTTGACGTTTCAGGCGCTTTCCCTCCCCACCAATAAGCTCGTTCTGGAAGCCCTCAATATCGCGTCGACGCCTTTGAAATACAACTCCTTGACTAGAATAACAGATAATCTAGTCTCGACATTGACCTCCTTGGACATCCGTTCTTGCCACCTGCTGGACCGAGGGGCCGACCTTTTGACCTTCCTCACGAGTAAAGACAACCTTCCCAACTTGACAGAACTATCCTTAACCCTATACTTCCTGTCCGAAGAGTTTGAAGTGGATCCTACTACAAATGGAGAAGAAGAAGAACAACAACAATATCCGGCCTCACTACCTGTTGATTACCTCGGTATGTGGACCTGTCCCCATTGCACCCTCATCAATGAGGAGGCGGATAGCCGATGCGCCGCCTGTTTCGGAAAGGTAAGAAGCTTCGCTCTCGACGAGCTAGCTGCAGTAGTATCTCTAACCCAGTCTTCACTCTCGCAGCGGGCCCCCACGCCGTCTCCGCCCATATCGTCGCACCCACCGTCTCCCGTCAAGAAACGCCCGAAATTCAAGTCCACCCCGATAACAGCCCCCTTAAACAAACTCATTATTGACCTGCGGATTGATGACGAGGTGCAGAGGAGGAGGAAGGTCGACATAGAGTATGGCGAAGACCGACGCGCTCCTGGATCGCCTGCTCGCACCCCTCCCCGGCACAAAAGCTACCAGGAGGAAACCCTCACCCCAGCCAATCCCGACCCTGTTGCCGTTTCCACCGCTGCATCGTCTTTCTTTGCCGGCCTTTGCGCCAACGCAAACTCCTCCCTCGAGGAGCTGACCTTGATTTTGAGCGAGGAGACGTCGACTGACAAAAACGAGTCTGTCGCCGGAGAAGACCAGTGGCACCAACGCCAGGAGCCCGTCACTACCTCCTTCCGGTTGTCGCTGCCAGTGGCGAGAAGCTTAACTGTGAATTCGCCCAATCTCAAGTCTTTGAAATTCGACGGCATAAAAATATCCTCTCGAGAGCCCTTCTTGGAGATCTTGCAGCTCCAGGCGCTAACCTCCATTGTCATCAAGTGCGACGAGGAGGTCGGAGAGAGCTGCGACGTTCCGTCCTTGCTCAGGGCGATTTCAGAGAGGGGCGCTGACCTCGTCCTGGACAACTTGCAGTTCATCATCAGAAGGTCGACAGGTGAGTGCGAAGCTGAAGCCACTATCACCGCCGCATTATTCTAACTTCATCGCTTCGGTGGTCCCCGGATCGTATAACAGTTTCCGCGCAAGCACTCCTCTTGACCAGCCGCCTCTTGGCGGCCAATGCGCTAGGTAAGACGCAAGCGAGGAAAATAATAATAATATAATAGACTGGATGAGGCATAGTTTTCATATCCTAACTCGTCGCTCCGCTCCTCGTTTCGCTCATCGCAGAAAATCAGGAGGCCACCCTCTTCTGTCCGACGCTCGAAAAGCTATGGATTGATGGTTGCCCCAAGACGGAGAAACTGATCCTGCAATGCGCCAGCTTGCAGCGCCTCCACGTTTCGAATCTCGCTTCCCTTCTGTATGTGAAGTTCCCGCACGAGTTTTCGGAGCACTTGAAGGACCTCAGATTATCTCGAAACCCCTCGCTCTTGCCCCAATGCATATCTGCCTTGAAGTTACCGGCGCTGAGGAGGTGAGCTGGAGTAGGGAGTGAGAAATGACCGACCAGGAAACTGAGGCATCTGACTAACACGGCACGTCGTCGCATCGCAGGCTCGAAATTTACAAAATGACCGGGCTCAATGACTTGCAAGTTGGAGAGCTCATTAGTCAAAGCATCCACAGCCTGATTAGTCTTCGTCTGAAGAAATGTCACGGCCTCGGCGACGTATCGTACTGGCTGGGAAATAGGTGAGTTAGGCTGGATTGTGCCAATGAGGTCGCCGCCACTTTACTCTGACTCGTAGCTTCGCTCGTCGCAGCGGATTTCGGCCTCTCTGCGTCGTGGACCTCTTCAAGCCGTCACCAGCCTTTGACCTTCACGCATTGCGGTATTTGCTAGAGGCGGCCTATGATCTTCGAGACCTCAATATCGAGTACAGTTCGGGACTGGAGGGGACCATCTGCGGTGGGGCGGACTTGTTTGCGCAAGAATCTCCGAACGAAATCAACACCACGCCTCTTTCAAATCTCTCCCTCGACGACGCCCATTCTCACACGAAGTCAACGCTGGGTTGCGGGGCCATGGATGAAAGTACTGGTGACGGTGTCGACGCGGAGGTGAGGGTTGATTCTTCCCTGGCTTCAAATATTCATTCACAAAATTCTAACTTCATAGTCTCGTGCAGCACCTGGGAGTCAGGGGCATACAAAGAACGCTTCACCATTTCGTCAACAACGCCAGCTTTCAGCAGGAGTACGGATTTCCGCCGACACTGTCCTCGTATCAGAGGAAAATCGTCCACGAGGTGGCGGAAGGGCTCGACCTTGACCACGAGAGTGTGCGGATGAAAAATGGAGTCAAAATTGTCAAAGTCAAGAGAAAGAGGAGGGACAGGTTCGCAACAACAGAAACGACGACGACCGCGAGCCCGCCGGCGCAAGTTGGTGGTCTGGGAGCACAGCTTGAGCAGTACCAGGCCGAAACCAACCCCAATAGCGTCGCTGACTACACTGGCACCGGCAACATGGGGAGCATGTGGGACATGGAGGCCTCTGAGCCACCGAACCCCGTCCAGAGGAGAGACAGCGCGGTAAATTTCAATATAGAGGACGTGGAGGAGTTCTCAGACAAGGAGGGAGAGGGAGAGCTAGAGGGAGAAGGTGACGACGACGTCTTCAAACTTGACGAAGAGGAAGAAGAGCAGCTAGTGGAACCACCTCGACCGTGCTCACCACCGCAATCCATGAGCCGAAGGGCATCGCGAAAGGCCGAGAAGGAGCGCCAGCGCAAGATAAGGATGGGAGACTGGGAGGAGGCGACGGACAGCAGGGAAGACGAGGATTCGACGAGCGGATCATTTATAGAAAAGGATTCAACCGAAAGGAAGAAGGAGGTGAGCGCAGTGAATTCGCCGCCTGACGTGATTGATTGTATTGGCAAAAATTCTGCCACCTGAATACTAACTCTTCTGTTCGCTCCTCGGTTCGTCACAGAAGACCGCCAAGAGTGGCAAGAAGGGCAACTCGAGCTACGACAAGAATCTGCAGTGCGAGCCTCCACCGGACGCGGACGCAAAATTCTTGAGGAGGCTGACGGCGATTGCGCACCAGTTGCCGAGGGAGAACGGCAAGATCATATGCATCGCCAACATAAGGTACGCCCGCCCAGTTCCGGTGTATTTTTAGCAGCGCGGTTCTAACCACTCGTTACGTACGTAGAGGAGTTTGCGGGAACAAGAATTGCAAGTTCTGGCATTCGGAGATGAAGAAGGCGGCGCAGCTGAAAAAGTTCGGACCCCTCATCGACTTCGTCTGTCGCTGCACCACCTTCTCGAAAGATTTCGAGTCGCCTGCGAAGTCCAACTCAAACAGAAAGTCTCCCATCAATACCCCCCGGAGCTACGGGAGCGCGGAGAGCGAAAGTTACATGGAGAAGTACATGGGAAGCGGAAGCTACGGATCTGGGAAGAAGAGTTTGAGCTTTTCAAAGTCGCCCAGCGATTTTGAGGGGGTTCTCGGCTCCAGCCTGGGGACTTCTCCTGCCGGCGGCTGGTCGGGCCCACACAAGGCGAGGGCAAGCCTGCAACCCTTACACTGCAAGTACTTGTTGAGTCTGACCTTGGTCGGCTGCGAGGGGTTGAAGGCGGTGCACCTAAACGCTCCGGTGATGGCCAGGTTTGCGGCGAGAGGATGTGGGGCCCTAGAAGCCGTCAATGTGGACGCCCCTCAATTGAACACCTTCGATGTGAGCGACTGCGCCAGCTTGGAGCGCGTCGGGCTCTTTGAGAAAAGCATGAGGGGTCTGAGGGTGGCGAAGCTCACGGGTTGCAAATTATTGAACGAGAGTTTCGTGCACAAGCTCGTGAACCACTGCAAGACCCTCAGGCAGCTGCATATTTACGCCTCGGGAGCCTCTGCTGTTTCTACCCGTCAGCAGCGCAAAATTAAAACGAAGAAGGGGCTCGATAAGATCACGAAGCAAAACCCCAAGCTCGAAGTCGTCACGATCAAAGATCAGATGAAGCGAGCATTCAAAAGGGAGCTGGGCGTGGCGGTGGAAAAGGAGAGAGATTTCCACGGTTTGATGACTCCCTAAAAATTATAATTTGTAATGATTTATTTATTCACATCCGCTTATGCTTTCGCTTTTCATTTCTTTTGTTCCACAGGATCCCGGCAATTACACCGACAAATCCTCCGCTAACGTGAGTCATCCGACTGACCCTGTCATCTCTTGTGGTCGCCAACCAGAGCTCCTCCCCAAGGAACATGAGGCAGGTCAGCAAGAACGTCAAGGGGATTGATTTTCCGCCGGCGTATGTGTTGCAAATGTTCAGACCGATAAGCATGAAGAGAATTCCCGACGCCCCTATAACTGAAGTATTCTGCGCGACGAGGAAATGGAAAGCACAGCAACTGAGAGTGTTGACGAGCATGAGGATTAACAACACAAAGGACCCGTACTTTGCCTCGGTCGCCGGACCCAATAGAAGAATCATCTTGAAGTTGTGAAAAAAGTGCTGCCAGTCCAAGTGTACGCAAGGCCACGTTCTGTCATCGATGATGTGAATTAGAAATACGATGGGACGACATGGTGGGGTTAGACATATCTGGAACTTGCCTTACTCGTCAGGTCCTCGCCCTCTCCTCGCCTCACTGCCTGCTCCCCAACTAACTCACACAATTCTTGCCCATCTCCATGTCGGGTAAGGGTGGTAAAACTTGAGCGGCAGGAGGGAGAGTCTGTCCTTTAGATCGAAGATGACATTGATTAATGAGAGCAGGAAGAAGGTCAGAAGGAGTGGCGACTGGAAATTGAAAGAGTAGGGGGTTGGCGCTCTCGTGGTGTAGAAATGTCGGGGGTCCATCGTCGCGAAACTCTTTGTTCCGCTATCCCAGGACAAAACCTCTCACATGTCGGCAAAGAAAGTTTGCAGGCAGCATCTGTATTAAACAAGGTCAGGCTTTCATCGACATGAGGGGTATAACATTTTCCTACCACAGACAGACAACCTGCAAGGGGGCCTGCTGAGAGTATATTGACGAAATACTTGTAGCGGTTTGAAGTTTTTTCCCTCATTCGTGCACCTGGTGTCCACCTGCTTGCTAGACATCCGTCTCTAACTCATCACAAAACACTGTCACGATCTCCTCCTACATTTTATCCGCAGATAGACCCATTCGCACGCGTCCTTTCTCTTTCTCTTATTAAGCCAATCTAGACCCTTAGTACCAATCATGTTAGCCGCAGACCGCTCTGCCGTTGAGACTGATTTGCAGGCGCAGGCTGTCCAGATCAAGAACATCGAAATGAACAACATCGACAGGTACCTGCAAGCGATCGGCACACAGGCCGCCCTGATCTGCGGCTTCGCAGCGTCCGAGTCTTGGGCCATGGAGAAGTGGAATACGCAATACACTCCCGGGTGGCTCATCGCTTGTTATTACTTGACCAATATAACAAGTCTGCTGTGTGAGATGTACTGCGTGATGAACGCGACTTTGGTCAGCGTTCTCGGACCTACGTTTGCCTTGAACGGCCCCAAGGGGAGGTAAGAAGAAGAAGATATTTAACGCGAAAACAAACATTACATCATCTAACCGGACGGCGACGCGCAGCATGCATGAAGCCGTCAAGGCGATGAAAGAAGAGCGCATGAACATCCTCAACGCATTCTACGCCGGTGCGATTTCTTTCGGCGCGTGCCAGGTCTTCACGTGCTGGATCATTAGCCCGATAGAGACCGCTGCTCCCGTGACAGTAATAATCGTTTTCGGTTTCTACTTCATCTGGAACACCATGACGAGGATCAAGGGAAAGTTCCGTTACAACGAAATTTACGCAGGAAACGACGACGGAAGGGGGACAATCGTTGTGAATCAGGAGAGGAAGAGTAGCTTCTTCGGAAGGCTTTCCGGCCTGTCCGTTGGTGAGAGGCCAGGTGAGTGGTGCGGGAGAAGCGAGCACCCAAGGAAGCGAAGCGACCAAGCACCAAAATATATGACTTGCTAACGATTGAACACGCAGCGTCACCGACGAGCAGGCCCATGAAGGCGCAGCAGTTTCTGAACCAGAAGAGGTTCCCAGATTCCATGCTCGAAGCCGACCCGACAAAACCTCACGGACACACCTTCACGCCCGGAGAGGACCAGCTATGATGAGCGGGGATGGTGGCAGTAGTCCAATCGAAATAAAGCACGCTGAATTTGTGTTCAAAATCTCCATTAACGTTTTTTCTCTTTCTCCTTTTGGCTTGTTTTTTTTTCTTTCCCCGGGTTTTTGCTCCTCCTACTTCTTCTCCTCGTCTGCCGCCGCCTGGGCCACTGCCTCCACTCTCTCGTCCGCCAGTTTCTTCTCCCTCTCGATCTGTTCCTCCATGAGTTTATTCATCAAACCTTCATCGAACTCTTCCTCCTCCTGGTACTTGACTTCGAGTTTGGCGCGTTCGGCTAGAAGGTCCATGACGTAGTTCCTCTGGAGGGTGGCCTCGATCTTGCTCCTGGTTGCAGTCTCGTCGATGTCGGACTCTCCCTGAGCCTGCATCTCCTTCTTGATGTTGCCGAGCTGCGAAGATGTTACGAGTTAGAATTGAGTAGGAGTCACACACAACAACAAGAAGAACGGATACAATCTCACCTGCTCTTCCACCTCCTGAGGGTCAACGCGAATATTCTCCTCCCTCGCAATCTCCTCAACCGCGAGGCTCGCCTTAAGGTCCCTCGTGATACCGTCCCTCGAGACGTCGACGTACTTTTCGAAGTTCTCGGGTGAAACGAGCTTCTTGATCTCGGCGTCGGGGGTGCCGTTGTCGCGCATCTCTGTGAGCATCACGGCGAACTAAGACGAGAGAAGAGAGAGAGGGTGGAAGCCGACGACGTTAGAATAAATTACCGACGGCTCGTGAAAACCGGGAACAGCCGTCTGCGCCTCTCACCTTCTCTTTCGCCTGCATTTTAACAAGAGTCTCCGGGATAACCATTTCAATCCTCCCCGCCAAGCTCGTCTCTAGCGCCTTATTCCTCGCCCCTACGAACTCCCTCGCGTCCTCCGCGTCGACGGCTTTCTTTACTTCTTCAAGGAGATCATCTTTGTTCATACCAGGACGTACGTTGTTAGCGAATTCATCGTTGATCTCAGGTAGAATCCTAGTATCAACCGATAGGACAGTAACGTCGAACAGAGCGCTCTTGCCTTTCAAGGCAGGGTCGCGGAGGTTGGGGGGGAAGGTTACCTTGATCTCGCGGGTGTCGTTGACCGAGGCGCCTACGAGACCTTCGACGAGACCGGACATGTACTTTCCTGTTTCCATGACGACGTCGACTTGGTCGCCGCTGGCGGCGTTGGGGAGGGGCTGGGGTTTTGGACGTTGAGTCGCGAGGATTGAGTTAGTTAGCGAAATAAACGACGTTTGAAAACCTTTATATTATGAGATTTCTTACCTCGCCCTTCTTGCCGTCAGCGTCAGCGAGGAAACCGACCATGTTAACGACGCAAGCGTCACCCATTTCAAGAGTGGGACTGTCACCGTCTTTAGGAGCGAGCTAGTACATTTTTATGTGCGTCACGGGGTTAGCAACGGTTGTTTTGACGAATTCTATAAAATTATCTCACCTTGGCTTGACGGTCTTTAAGGTCCTTAATAGCTTCATCCATCTTCTGCTGGTTGAAAGGTTTCCTAGTGTAACTCCCTTCAAGGCCGTCGTAAGCCTTTCCATCGGAGGCTCCACCGACCCATTTGACTTCGGGCCAGACGTCGCATTTAACGTTCAACTGAATCTCCTCAGAAGGCTGGAAGAGGGACACGAGGATCTGAGAACGAGAGAAAGAGAGTTAGAAGTAGTACTGTTAGTAAGTTGGAAGGTGTTTGAAAGGAACGAATGTGGGGGGGGGGGGCTCACCTCCTCGGACTGGGTAAGGGCGGGCTCGCCGATGGGGTCGACGGAAGGGTCGTCCTGTAGGGCGGGCTCAACGACGGAAGCGATCAACTGCTTGAGGGCTGCAGGGTTGAGTGGAGGTGAGGGAGGTGAGGGAGGTGAGAGGAGGGTGTTGCGTGTTTTGTCAAAGTGGCCCATTATGAATTGTTATCGTTGTTGTTCTTCTTACCTTGCTTCTTGAGGAACTCCTTTCCTCCCCTTCCTCCCTTCTCGAGGACGCTCTCGACGACGTTGGCGGGGATCTTGCTCCCCTTCCTGAAACCAGGGATGTCAAGGCTCTGAGGAGGTGTTGTGTGAGTAATAAGTTGTGTATAATTTGGTGTGTGTGTTACTTACCTTGCTTGCATCAGTAATAACCCTATCATAAGCGTCCCTAGTCTGCTCAGCAGTCGCCGTGATGGTAACACTAACGCTGCTCGTCTTAGGATCCTTCTCAACGATTGTCTTGGCGTTGAGGCGCGTCATGAAAGTTGAAGGGTTACGGTGAAGCATAGGGCCATATGGGGAGATCCATGCCTCTGCTTTATTTATGCCGCTATTAAAGCAATTTGTAGACCCTAACAGGGCAACGGTTAAGGCTACGAGGGTGAAACGCATGGTAATCTTAAACAAACTGTGAACGTGGTGGTGAGCGTGCGATATTGGGTGCGTATTGAGTGAGATAAGGGCCCTTTTGACATTCTTCACACATCGTGATGTCGGGACTTCAGCAGATTCACATTATAGCATACATTACGCAACGTTCGAACATTATTATAACAAATATTACTAGAGTGTAACATAAATGTTGCCAACACTATGACAGACCATGCCTACGACGACTGATTCCAACGAACCAACTCACAGGTTGAAAATGGTAAATACCCTGGAAAGTGAAAATAAGTGTAAGAAATTAAATTGCTGCTTATAAAACGAAAATGAAGTTCTGCCTTCTCGTCCTGCTAGCTACTGTGGTGAGTGAGAAGGGATTTATGACAATTTAATGTCGTAAATACGGTATATAAAGTGGATGATGGTGCTGCATTCATTCAGCGACACCTCGGGCGCTGAGTGTATCCATTTGCGGCCCATTTACAGCCCATTTACGCTATAATACGAACGACTAGAATAATATCGAAGGCAAGAACTGTCTAGTTGACCACAAATCTAACGCCAAATAACACACTGCGTACAAAATATGTAAACTTATACCCTAACCCTTTCTTCTTCTTTTCGCACCTTGCTGCTGCTGCTGCTGCAACAGGCGACCACTGCAGCCTACACCCCCCATTCTCCTCCCTCCTCCCGCCGCACCGTCCTAAACAAAGCCAGCGCCCTCATCACATCCCTGACCATCCTTACACCTACCATCTCCTCAGCCGGGGACATCAAGCAGTGCAAGGCCAAGGCCTCCAACTGCCTCTCAACCCTCAACACCGGTACGAAATGGACGTCAAAAAAATCCCAGTCCGCCGCTGCCTCTGATCTCGAGGCCGTCTTAAAATCGTACCCTCAAGAAGGGCAGAACGGAATCGACGGAGGAGGTTATACAATCGTATCAGGTTCTCTTTCAGGTTCTGACCCGGAAGCCACAGTCGAGTACAAGTCATCCGGAACGGGTAACATGGCTAAATACTTCAACGGAGGTAAACCTTTCGTAGATGATTTGAACGTTAAGGTTAACACAAACGGGGAGGTTGAATGGAGCAGTTCTTCTAGGGTTGGAGATAGTGATTTCGGTGTTAACGCTAAGAGGGTTGCGTTTATTGAGAACGGGTTGAGGGAGAAGGGGTGGAAGTTCTAGGCGTTGAGATAATATGTTATGAAGGATGTGGCTTTGAGTGTAACAAATATTTTGTTGTTATTGTTGTATGTCGTTATTTTTACGTGTGCATTTTTCTTTTCTTAAAAGACAGTGATAATCCATCCCCCTCCCCCCTCAACCCTCTTCACATCACTGCTTCCCCTCCAACGCAGCCAACCTCGCCTCCAGTTCCGCCTCCTTGGCCTTCGTAGCCGCCAGCTCCTCATTCGCCTTCTCCAGTTGCATCTTCTCATTGTCGATGTCGACCTGCTGCTTGTAGTCGCGGACGCTGTCCCCGCCTCGCATCCCCGCGCCGAGACCGTAACCGAGGCCAAAGTTGCCCACGCCACCGAACGGGGACATGCCGAAACCGCCGCCGTAACCGTAACCGCCCATGGGCATTATGACGGTTGTGCCGCTGTGATGTGAGGGGAGGGGTGTGTGTGTGTTTTAGGGTGAAGGTTGGTTAGTGTTTGTTGTTTGGGTTTTAATTAAAGCTTCATCGTTTTCAGTCTCTTTTCTCTCTCACCCTCCGCGGTAACCGTAGCCGGCTCCGCCGCCGCCACGGTAGCTGCCTCCGCCGCCGCGGGGCATAGCACGGGAGGGGGCGCGGTAGGAGGAGCGCCCGCCGGCGCGTCCGCCTGAGCGGGCGGAGATTGTCAGAGTGGAGTCGAGGACGGAGGAGGAGGGGTTGGGGAGGTCTGACGCGGGGGCGGATTGAGGTTGGGAGAGTAGGAGGAGGGCGGAGAGGGCGACTGCGGCTGTTGAGGCGGGGAGATCGAGCTTTGCGGTTAGGGAGGTCGTGGAAGAGTGGGGGGAAGAGAGGGGGGCAGGGGAGAAGGTCGGAGCGAAGCCCGAGGCAAGTGGGAGGAGAAGGAGGAGTAAAATGTTGGGTATTGTTTTGGAGATCATCGTCGAAAGTGTTGAACTGTGTAACTAATGAGAGTGTATGAGTGTGAGTGAAGTTGACTAGTGGTAGGTGGTAATTGTGTTGAAGCGCGTTGTGTGAAGAAATCATGAATCTAGAACAAGACCTGACGCGGCCAAAGTCAGAAAGGTTGTAGTGGCATATTTCATTTTAAAGAACGTTTGACGGAATTACAGAGTGCCGAGGAGGGTCTAATACGTTTAGAAACTTCAATGTTGCAATATACACGTTGAATAGTCGCTGTACCTTGAGTTGTAAGTTGTAAGGCTTGACCTAAATTGAGGAAATCCACTGGCAAAACATTCACCCCCCATTTTTGTTCGAAGCACGCTCCAGGACCGATCAAAGCATCGCAACCTACGCACAAATTACCCGCGGGAAAATCATACAGGCCCTATAAAAAGTCGTCGGTTCCATCTTTATTTCACCTTCCCAAACAGAACACTTTGAGTTCGTAAATTTGCCATCCAACGAACAAACAAGTGTAAGGGCCGTCCCTCTCCAACAGGCAGCCCTGGACCCTTCGTCAGGATCTCGTCGACCTTGGTGGGACAGCATGCCAGATATCAGCTGGAACTTCCTCCTTCCAGGTTCCGGCACTCACACCTTCCGCTGGACAGGCTCCAACGCGTACATCGACAACTCGCTTATCAAAATGTCCAAGCACACGAGCCCCAGCTACACGTACAGCTTCGAGGGGGTTGACATTCGGTTGGAGAGGAAGCACGGGACGAGTAGTATGGAGCCTGTGAAGTGGAAGGTGAGGGGGTTGGGTTGGGTTTGGTTGGAGGGTTACAACAAACTGCTTTATATTTTTCGAGTCTTACCAGAACAACAAAAACCACAACAACGTCACACAATCACCGCAGCTGAAGGTCGACGGACGGTTGGTGGAGGAGCATGTCTTGAGCAAGGACGGGACGAGGGATTTCAAGAATGCTCAGGAGGGGAGGTGAGGCAGCAGCAGCAGCAGCAGCAGCAGCAGCAGCAACAACGACAGTAGAATACCCCACGCACGCTAACGCGCACACCTACCACCACCTACCACCCAACAGCTACCAAATCGCTACTCACTTCACCCCGGTCGGCAAGCCGAGGGCAATATGGGTGTTCTTGGCCAAGGAGAAGAGCCACAACGTTTCCATCTGCCACGATCACAACACAGGGAGAGTCGAGCTGACCCTCGACGGCCAGCTCGTCAGCGGCCGCAAGTACAAGATTCTGGACTCCGGAATCAAGCTCGACTTTGCCAGCGGCGTCTTGAGCGGGAGCGTCAAGGTGACGCCTAATATGTTCAGTTTCAAGTACGAGTGCGTCTGCAACGGCTGCGTTCTCAAGCCTTGTCACACCATGAGGCAGGGTGCGATCGACGTGGAACCGATTGACGTTACTCAGGGTGGAGCGACCTTGATCGGGGGCATGGCCGAAGAGGTGAGGGAGTGAAGTGGAAGTGAGGAGGATGGTGGGCATGGAGACTAACAGTGACATTTTTTGATCGCAGGTTCCGAAGAGCAAGTCAACTGTGGGATGGACCTCAGGGGAGGGAGAGGCTCTTCAGAGTGACGACGACGTCGACGAGAAAGGTGCCTCCAAGCCACCGGCGTCTGCACTGGCGGAGGCCAAATTCAGCGACAGCGAGGACGAAGACGAAGAGGAGGACAGCTCAGACGAGAGCAAGCACAACGGGGGCGCTGCCAAGGCGACGCCGTCCAATGGCAACAGCACCAACACCACCAACACCACCAACAGCAACAATAAAAAGACTGTCGTCATCGCCGCCACAAATAACAGTGCGGCTCCGGGAACCTCTTTTGACTATGCCAACTACGAGCCCACACTCCCCAGGGGCGTGCACAAAGAGGACAACGGATACAGCGCAGGCGTCACCATCAAGGGCCGATTCTTGAACTTGGGCACTTTTGACACTGTCGAACAGGCCGCCGAGGCCTACGCCGAAGGACTGGCGCGGTATAAACGCAAATAAAATAAGAACATTTTTAACTACAACTTGTACCTTCCCATTTCCTGTTCTTTGCGTTCGGGAATCGTATAGAGGACGGAAGCGATAGACAGCTAACAAACCTCGATATGGGGGAGCTGGAAACGATTGTGTCGTGCGGCGGTGTTGTGTTTTGTCCCTTGCTTGGTAAAACCCTCTGGAAAATCACACACGAAAACCAACAACACATTGCTCTCTTGAATTCAAACTCAACGACTCATAATCATATTCCCCTCCTCCCTCCAACCCAAACACTCGCAGCAGACCCCCTGCACTACCCTGTATTCAGTGCCCCGCCCATCGACCAGACTAAAAGGAAGCAAACAAGAAAGCACTGCTCAAAACCAAGATGGCCCTCGGCCGGCCCCTTTCAGCAGGCGCGTTGGCCGCGGTGGCGATGCTCGCGTTGCTTTACACTTATTGGGAGGCGGAGCTTCTTACCGACTGTACCTCTTGCAATATCGGCGGCTCGAGGGCCCGCAAGCAGGACTGGGGTGGTTTGGACTGGCGGGCTTGGCTTGCAAAAATAGACGAGGGGGACGACGAGTTTGTCAAAAGAGGAGAAGCTGATATGGTCAAGTGGAATTACATGAATCCACCGGAGGGATTTGACCCGATGTATGTGGAAACAAGGGGTGATTTCTCCTACGACGCAAGGAACATGTCGAGAGGTTTGCAACTTTTGGATGAGGAGGAAGATGCCTCCTCCCCCTCCTCCTCCTCCTCCTCCTACACCAAAGTTATAAGCAAAAAGAACATTCTTCTTGTTGGCGGGCTTCACAGCTGTTGGGCGCACGCCCTCCTGGACAACTTTGCCATGATGGTTCAGGGCGTCAAGAGATTTGAGGGCGATCCGTTTGTCATTTGGTTCAAGGGAGCAAGCATGGTGAGAAATGAAATCAACGACCGCTTCCCATTATTTCTAACACACACACGCAGATAGAGTATCCCGACGATAACCTGATAGTTAAACCAGCAAACGAAAGCCCAAGGTATAATGATACACGAGGCGACTTGTGCGACATCCTTGACCCGGAAGAGGTAATATTTGAACATTTATTTGATGAAGGCGACCACATACTTGTGAAGGACTCCACAGTTGTGGAAATAAGTCCAGGGAAGGTCCATTCCCCGTGGCTATTGTGGGATGACAGTCGGATATACGGCGGCCGACCATTTCGGGGCGACTTGCGCATCCCCGATGCTGTTCGATACGTTGCGTACCGGGAGATGGTCGACTTCGTGCTGGAACGGCTCAACCTGAAGACGTCCAAGGTTGGGACGGATAAGTCGAAGGAGGTGACGATCATGCAACGAAGAAAGGGCATGCCTCACAGGAAATTTTCAAACAAATTGATAGGTGAGAAATTCGTGAGGCTTGCACCGGCGGCGAAGCTACAGGCGAAGCGACAAACTGGGAATGCGACGATGACGGTCTAGATTTGAAACGGTGTCTAACTTTCATGTCGTCCCAGAATATATAAAACAGGTCGTGATGGAACACGGTTTTGAAGAACCCGTCCCTGTGGCATTTGAGGACATCCCTTTCAGAGACCAGGTCGAAAGGATAAGACAGAGCAGGATCATCATCGCGATGCACGGAGCAGGACTAGCGAACGAAATCTTCGCTTACCCTGATACCATCGTCTACGAGGTATCGGATTACGACCGAGCTAATAACGGGAATTCGCACTTCTATGACTGGCCCTGTTTTGCAGTCGGTTGCGTTCACATCCACAGCTTGCGAATGCAATTCCCACCGCTTGGAAAAGTGATGAAAGAGTTGCAAGAGGAAGCTAGCAAATGATAATGTTATATTTATAGATAAAATCTGAGTGTTTTTTTATACCCTAGGGACGAACAGGGCTCTCTTTCTTGTCTACGTTGTTGGTAGTTACAAAGGTGAAATCTTCACAGGAAACTTGCTAAGTTGTTGGAAAAAGGTTAGGGTTAGGGTTAGGGTTAGGGTTAGGGTTAGGGTTAGGGTTAGGGTTAGGGTTAGGGTTAGGG